>CM069456.1:23011436-23177926 GCA_035610835.1 Ophiura sarsii | reverse complement strand
AATTACTTATCTAATTAATGATAGGTTCTCTTGATATACCTCATCTAAAATTTGAATACTGAAATATTGGTTTTATGAAAGCTTGTAAAATTTGCTTTTAAATGAGGGGTCAACCGTCCCTTTACGACCAGTATAAGCCGAGTTACGTCAAATATGACACACCACATTTTGAATGTCGAAGCTAGTGCTACGCTTTTAGAAGTTGGCAACATGTTTTAAAAGTATTAAGTATGTATTTTAAGCATAATTGTGTGAAACTATTATGAAAATTAGCATTTATTTGCTGAATAAAAACATAAAATAATGTTACACCAAATTTGGGTGCATTTTAGTCAAATTTGGCGCAAATTCGGTGGCGATTCATAGTTAATGCTTCGATTTGGGCTACAAATATGTTAAAATTGGGCTGCAAATCACCAAAATTCTCTAAATTTGCCCAAATACTTGAAAATTTTACTATTTTGTGGTCAAAATTGTCTATAAGTGATAGTTTGTATATGAATGTGTACATATCCTTCTCTTCCTTGAGCATAAATGCCAGTCTTGGTGATAAAATAATGGAATTTGTAGAAATTGGGTGGATTCTGGTGTACTTTTGGGCTCCAAATAATGGGCTTGGTCAATTGTAAGACATGGTTGCCGCTTTTTTTTCGTCGACTCGTCTTTGCCGACACTTCTACAGCAAATCCAGGTTGCGGAACTTGTCATATGACCTGTATCTAGTAGAATAAATGAAATAATGGGTAAATCAAAGAAATAAAAACACAATGGTTAGTGTTTCCAGAGTTAAATGTCAAGGTGACAATCAGGGATTTAAATTTAACCACTTTTCTATTAAAATCCTGTATAAAATAACGTCAATTTTGCGACACATATTTCGACGTAACTCGGCTTATACTGGTCGTAAAGGAATGGTTGACCACTTATTTTAAAGCAAATTTTACAAGCTTTCATAAAATCAATGTTTCAGATAAATGTGAGCAATTTGAATTTTTTGTGATCATGCCTAATTTTGAATGAGCTATATTATTAAAGTTTTATATGACAACCATACTTTGATACTAGCTAAGCATTTAGCTTGAAAAAGCCTAGGCCGTGGTAGAAGTAGTTACACTTACAGCATCTTTTTTATCTAGGTTTTGATGAAGAATAAATACGATTGCAGAAGCTTTAATTTTAAACATGTTAAAAATTCATCCACAACAACAGTGTGGTCATTTTTCGTCCTTGACCTTGCTGAATAACCGTAGAGGCAGGCAACACTTACTTGGCCCCTGAATCTGTTTACGACGGCTTCTCCCTTGACAACAGTCGTTGATTGGCTTATTTAGTAAGTGACACATCTCATTCATATTCATATAACCTTATTTGGGGGTTGGGATGGGGATTCCCCGGGAATCGAATGGTTTGAATCATTATCGCCACAGGGAAGAGCATCTATTGTTTACTAACGTTAAATATAATCCCTCTCAGAATCTCCTTAACATGAGTTCTAAAAGGAGAATTTGTATCCAATTATATAAAAATATTTGATAATGAATGAGGTTAAATACTTTGTACCGGCTGATTTTCGGTTATTGTTGAAAATCAAAACAAAAGGTTTCAGGCCCGCGGAATTTCCCTCGGGGCTTCGCCCCTCGGGAAAATTCCTTGGGCCTAAAACCATTTGTTTTGATTTTCAACAATGACCTCAACACAGCCAGTACGCAGTATTTAACCTCTAATCGAGATCTTAGATATACACAGGTGCTTTTACATTACCTAATTCAAAATCAAAAATCTGTACTGAAAATCTTAGATACATGGGTGCTTTTATGTTAGCTAATTAAAAATCAATAATCTGTACCGTAAATCTTAGACATACATTAAGCATGCAAATCATTCATAATGATTGAGTGGATACTTTTAAAATTATATTGTTTTAAGCCCTCACCTAATGAAAAACAAGTTGAAGCAAATTTAGTTTTCTATGGGATATTATTACTTAGTGTAGGCGACGCAGTGAGAATATGTGTGCGATACCCAATGCATCCATAGACAATACATGCCTGAATCCTTTTGATAGCAAAAAGTGTACCATACCACTCTGATGACGTTTCATAGACAATGGAATAGCTACAACGTTCTTTCATTAGGTGTCATTATAACTTTAAAAGTATCCTTTCAATGTTTATGAATAAGGTGTCAAATTCCAGGCTTCTCCTTGATTTATGTATCTCAGATTGTTGGTTCCAATATTCGATTACGAATTAGCTAACATGATATAAGCAAAATCATATTTGTATTGATTGTACTGGTATTTTGATATATTCATATTCTCAAGAACGGGGTAAGTTGAGCCACTGGGTAAGTTGAGCCACCCCCTGTATTAGGGAAACTATTGACATTCCTAATTTTACACTGCCCTCTATTGTTAGATGACATCACTCAAACCTCTCTGGTGACAACCTTGCATCGAGTGCACACATGGTAAGAAAATTGAGCTAGAAAGTTGATTTTGGACACATCTGAGTAAATTTTTGAAAAAAATGGTTTACGTGGTTTTTTTCTTAGAAGTGAATATATTGTATTGGTGCAACTTTGTGTGCTAAAAGGGTGACATGTGCACTTAAATTTAGTAACATGTTGAAAATGTCATTAAGCTTCAGTAGGGAAGGGGGGGTATTTTTTCATAAGTTGACCGTCGCGGGGTAAGATGAGCCATTTTTCACGGGGTAAGTTGAGCATAGGAAATAGCCATGATAAAATAAAATTTGTCAACATTTAGTACGAAAATTGTGGGGAAGTGTTTTAAAATTCCAGTTTGGATCAAAGTATTAACAATTATGAGTATATTTCACTTTTACCATGAATAAACCAAAATTTCTGAAACTTATTTTCTGATTTCAAATGTCCCATTGATTATTGTGGTGGCTCAACTTACCCACACTGGTGGCTCAACTTACCCATGGTCCGGGGCAAGTTGAGCCACTTTACCAATTTTTTTCAAGCATCTCCCATGAATAAACAATAGCAATTGGTTCAACTATTATGTTATACTAAGTAAGTCAACACACTAAAGTTTTACCTGCAACACTAAGTTTGAAGGTCTGTCTTTTAATATCTGCACAATAGGGCAAAATGTGAAAAATGGCTCATCTTACCCCGTTCTCCCCTATGTATGTATGTAGGTGGGTGTATGTATAAGCACCTTGACAGGAACTTTTTGTGTTAGGTGTAGAGTTGCGTGTCCATTAGGATGCCATATCATACTGTCTCATGCAGAAGAGTCCACCAAATAAACATGATTTATCACACAACTGTTGATCAACTTTTACAGCTGCCATCCTCACTATTATAACTGAGTGTCTTTTTGGTAGCAGCTACTTCATCAGAAGTTCTTTTATCATTACATGTTGGTTTGGTAAGAGGTAAGTACCACTGGAAAATAAAAAGAAAAAATACAGGCGTGTCGGTAAAGTTTGTGATCACAATTTGTAACTCTTATGTTGCATACATTCTATTATGTATTGTGATAAAATCATAATTTATTTTTAATATGTCAATCAACCAATACAGTTGAACTGTTATTCAAACTGGATTATCGAAAATGGGTACTCTAGCCACTCCACAACAATTTTAAATGCAAGTCTGCAAATTTTCCTTAACAAAGTACTTAATTCATAGCACATTAAATCTGTTCAAAACTTGCTGCATGCTTTATAACTTGCAATAGTAAGTCATTTTTCGATGCAAGAAGTGAATGTGGCATATTGGTTATAGTACGTACTGGTCTTACAAAACAAGTGTTGTACATTCAAGTTCTTAATTGTTTCAGTTGTAATGTAAGAAGATTTTATCCCTACAATTAACAACAATAACATAATTATTATTACAACTTATCATATGAATGGTGGATGGGTGAGGTTGATAAGTCATCCCCTTCCATTAGGCCAGAAAAAAATAGTTGTGTTGCCCTCATCCGGCCAGGTCAAAATTCTGAGAATGCGGGCCGGGTATTTTTTTTTTCTTTTTCTTTTTCAAGATTTTTTGGGGGTTTTTTTTCAAGATTTTTTTTTTTCAAGATTTTTTTTTTTCAAGATTTTTTTCTCAAGATTTTTTTTCTCAAGATCTTCCAATCTGTGAAAAGAGATGGGCAAGAAACCAAAATATTCACCATTGGGTTGAAAATACATCCAGTAAGCGTTTTCCTT
Organism: Ophiura sarsii; assembly: GCA_035610835.1. NCBI lineage: Eukaryota > Metazoa > Echinodermata > Ophiuroidea > Amphilepidida > Ophiuridae > Ophiura > Ophiura sarsii. The sequence goes on along the minus strand of CM069456.1, from coordinate 23,173,733 downwards.
AGTATCTTCACACATGTTGACTGAAATAATAGGTATCAAATCATTGATTTGGTAAAATTAAAAATTAAAATTAAAAAAAATCAGGCCAGCCGTCCTTCCCGATTTTAGGCTTGTGAGGGCAACACAACTTTCTTTCTTTTTTTGCCTTATGATCAATTGCTGGTTACACTAGAGATAGAGAGAATCCACTTCACTCATGTGTGCCCATAACAAAAGGTTCTTATTCCAGGTGAGAGGCCACAAATAAAAAGAGAGGAAAACAGACAAAAACGAGGAAAAACAACGTCAAATTAGGGTAAAAATGCAAAATATGGGCTGAAATTAAAAGAAAAGGCTGAAATTTAGGCACAGAAAAATTAAAAAAAGAGGAAATCAGCTAAAAAGAGGAACTCTCACACCCCTGTTATTCCCGTAGTACCGTATTCATTGTTTAGATCAATTCACAGTACAACTTTTCAATACAGGCGTTACTATTCAAAGAATGACCTATACATTTGGCCGGTTATTTTGAAACGAGTATCCATGTTGGTCAAATATTTAGATATCTGTGGTGTTGATCATTTTAAATTCTGAAACAGACTTTATGCCAAATGACAAATATGGCAGAAACATGGATTTCCTATACTTTGAAATGCCACGGAGAATGTATGTAGGTTTTCAATTTCCTGTTACTGTCTGTTGTTTATATCTAACTTTTAAACTAATAATGAACATGAAGCAAACCTCTTTTGTCATTCCCGCAGTACTCCTGCCCTGCTCATTAAACGGTGGCTTTAAAAATCCCCTGAAATAGAAAAAATCATAACATGTGATAGATATTATATGGAACACACACCATCTCTCAGTAAAATTATTAAAGGTGTGTCAGAAATAAATAGTTGCTTCGAGGACAATTTGTAATGCCTTGACAAATAAATGAACTTATCACTTTTCCTTTTCCCGTATGTATTCAAATCGCTCAATGGAGAAGGTTCCTCCTACCAATTGGAATAATTTTCTGAAAACAACTGATCTTCTGCAACTATTATATTTACAATTTCTGCAACCCAGTGTGGTAACGACTCGAGTCCATGACTTGCCTTGACTTGGACATAAGTCACTATTTTAGTTGACTTGACTTGACTAGAGTTACTGAGAGTAATGGCTTGACTTGTGACTTGGATTTAAAAAAAATGACTTTACTTGACTCAAGGCACTTCTCCACATTTTACTTTACTCAAGTCACTTTTCAACTCTCAAGTCACTTTTTAAAAAGACTTGAATTTACTTGAGTTTGATGCTAAACATGCTCGAGTAATCAGAATCTAAACAACATTTCACTACAAAAAAAATAATATTATTTTGCCTTAACTTATAAAAGTGACCTGAAGAAAACCTGATAGATAATAATCAGTATATGAAACAAATCATTTTATTCATTATGACTTGATGTGACTTGAACAAAATCAGAGTCTTGACTTGACTTGAGATGACTAGTGACTTGACTTGATCTATTGAATTGACTTGACTTAATAATAATTTAGAAAGACTTGACTTGAGTCACTTCTGTAAGTGACTTGACTTGTTAGCCCAGGTCTAAATTCCAGTTGAGCCCAGTTGGACTGGTTTCATGGAAACCAGTTGAAAATCCAGTTGAAAATCCAGTTAAACACAGTTCAAACCAGTTACAAAACAGTTCAAACCAGTTGGTTTTAATATGGACAATGGACAGCTTCAACTGGTGTTTGAACTGGTTTTGAGACCCAGTTAAGATCCAGTTCAAAACAGTTAAAACCAGTTGGTTTAATGGAAAATGGACAGCGTTTCAACTGGGATCAACTGGAATTTAGACCTGGGAGTCAGTGTTTAGTCACAACACTGGTACTACTATGCTTGAAGTAGTAACCATCTAACAATCTTGTGTGGGGGGGGGGGGGGGGAACTCAACTTTTTGGGTAGGGGTGTGCCGCACATGGTCTCAAAAAAGGGGGGGGGGGGCTACAGAACTGAACTGAGTGGATTTTATGACGAAAAATAGGGTCATAGGAACTGATTTTTTTTTAAAAAGTAGGTCTTGAGAACTGGCCTATAGTTCAATTTTGATTAGCACGAACACAAATTTTTGATTTGTTTTGGTTTTAGAACGCAAAATTGTCAAAGAATTGGGGCTTTGGAACACAACATTTCGTGATTTTTTGAATTTTCAATAAAATGGGGGTCTTAAGAACTGATGCAGGCTCAAAAGGGGGATCATAAGAGCTAGCAGCAGAGGGTGAAAAAGGGGGTCTTCAGCGCGGCACATACCTATACCCTTTTCCAATGTCAGTGCCCCCCCTGGGATTCTAAGGCATCTTACCTAAAGTGTGCTTTGACTAATTCATGAAACCTTGGTATACATTCCAGCACTGGCTGTGAGTTTCTGCACACATATGTGAACCATTTGAGTCCTGCTGCTACATGTGTTATTTCATCTGTGTATATAATCTCTAGCATTTTGACAGATTCAGTGTCATTTTGCCTGGCAAATCGTTCTTGAGTCTTAGGATGAACATCCAGACCTCTGTTACAATTTAAAAAGAAAAACGGATATGATTATTTGAAGTAATAATAGTACACAATCTATGAATATGGTGTTGACAGGTTAACAGGTTATTCCAATAAGTGCATACTATATGTGGTAAGAAAAAGAGTGACATATAAAAAGCAATGCATCCTCTTTAAAAAAAATGGATTAAGACCATTTTGCCAATACAGAGTCTTTCAGGATGTTTAGATTAAGTTAAGATCAAATATATCTAAATATTTTTGTGGCCTTTTTAACCTTTTATGTTGAGAGTTTGAAAGATCAACAAGATGCATGTGTTGCTATATACAATGGGATGAAGGACATTGATGTGTGATATCTTCATATGTGACCCAACATGAGTATAATATTATGAGGCACAATGCGGCAGTTACGTAGCTAATTTAATTTAACAGCACAAATGTGGGACAGGGTCATAATAAGTCAATATCGTAAAAATCTTATTTCTTATCTTTGATACATCTTGTATATCCAACAAAAGATTAAAATTCATGAAAATAAAGAGTTACTACTACATTTTGAGGTATTTAATGTTCAGTTGCTCCGTTTGATTTGTTAACAAACCAAAGCATGTACATAGCTTGACAATTAGTATTTTATGTTTTGAGACAAAGTGAGTTTCAATAATCTGTAACTTTGATGTGGCATGTGATATACATATGATATATAACTAAATATTTATACGTTCCTCACTGTGATGTGCTCATTTACTCATGTTGGGTCACATACAGACCTGGAAATGGCACCCACCCACCTGAACATAGCAGGCAACTTTTGCGTCGGGCAGGTGAAAATGAAAAAGTACCCGACTGACTGACGGAACTTTTAACAGTGTAAATGAGTTACAGGGACTGGTGGAATATCTGTCGGCAGGTATTTTTGTGAGTTACCTGCCCGACTGGATGGTTGAAAAAAAATCGAAAGTTTTAACCCTGGTCACATATGTGATGCAGTTTAAGGACTCGAGTGCTTGGAGCACAGATGTCTTAAGTGCATTTTGTTCGTTTTGAGATAAACGCGTTTGAAAAATAGAAACTCTGTGTCGGGCAATGGGGAATTTGAAGTTGCCATCCAATTTTCACCACCAAAAGATACATTTGCACTTTAGCTTATGTGTGCACTAACTCGAGAATGTCAAAGTGTTTCATATTATGCAAAATCTCAAATTCATCAAAATGCACTTCGACATCTGCGCTCCAAGCACTCGAATGTGCATCACATATGAATATTATGCTCATCAGTCAGCCTCACCTTGCCTCATGCACCATGTGTACAACAGCTAATCTTGCCAGCAAATCATCTCTTGTCTCTGTTGCTGATTGCCATAAACCTGAAAGAATAATTATACAAAATATATACTGAGTGCTTTCATTCAGTAAAAGAATTTTAAAAATCGACAATTGCGTTATCATGTTATACTAATTTCAGTAACCCCCCCCCCCCCCAATTTTAAAGCTAATTCAATGTATTCTAATGAGGCTCCCTTTCTTAATCAGCTGAGATGCCTCTTCAGGTTTTTTCCTTTAATTTCGGCACTTTCTCACTCATAATTTGTCAGATCTATTTATTTCCAGTCATTTTAAGATTTTGAATACAATTAACATTCATGTGCCGTGTCTGGGTTTTCACCAGTGTCATTGATAATTGGCATCTCTGAATCAGCCAGCTAAAAAAATAAAAAGTTAAATAAGAAGGATCCTATCTGATTGGAAAAATTGTGACCATACAAAATAAAATAATAATAAGTTTGTTTCTGATGTATTTAATAGAAGTATCTTTACTTGACTACCAAACATACCATTGTGCACAGGGTGAGAACCAAAATGGCTGCCCAAGGTCTGCAGTCTGTCGTCAAGCATCTTGAAATGCTAGGTGGGGGACAAAAGTTGTATGTTTGTTAATATTCATTTATTACACTTAATATAATGATTGATTCCAACACATTTAAATCACTAAGTGTCTGAATGGCACAATAGATCTAGGAATAGGGCAAAGGAGATTGTATGTACAATTATGTTAGCAAATAGTTTGTCAGTAGGATCTAATTGCCTCAGGGAAAACTCTGATCTGAAAGGATATCTACTTGTTGTTGAACACAGATATCTTGAAAAACCATCAGAAATCTTGAAACATCAGGATCGCGTATCAAAATGTTGTAAGGCAAAAAAAAGAAGAAGGTTTGTCTCAAAGCTTGCGAAGGCCGTTTTTTTTTTTTACATTTTTTTTATTTGTTTGTCAATTTTTACTCTTACTATTTGCAACCGTTAACACTTCCTGATATTGTTTTTTTTTTCTATTTGAAATGAATATTGTGATGTAGTTGTGTAAAGAACAATTGTGCAGCGTTTCTTGAAGAACTGAGTCATGTAAAGTTTGAGAAAAGGAAAATCTGCCAAAACTTTTTAATAAAAACTTGAAATAAAAATTTGTAGGGAAAAAAGATTTGTCAATTTCCTGCATTTTAGATGCGGTATTTTTACACTCCGATCATTAGCGAGTATTAAACCACATTCTGATCGTACACTCATAGTTAACTTCCATGGTAACCCAGCAACAACTGTAGTGGTGACCTACTGCCCTACAAATGTGGCGGAAGAGGACATCATAGAAGAGCACTACAACAGTCTAAAGGGGGGCGATTGACTACATCTTGCTTGTTGTCGGCGACTACAATGCCAGACTTGGAAAGGATGACGCCAAATTTTCATACCATGATGATACAAACAGAAATGGAGAGTATCTAGCAGAACTAGCTAAAGAGAAAGATCTAATAGTCGCAAATACCTACTTTCGCAAGAAAAAAGGCAAGTTGTGGACATATGTCAGCCCAGGCGGCAATAAACTACAGCTGGACTACATCCTTGTCAGGCGGAAATGGCGAAACAGTGTTCAAAATTCTGAAGCATACAACACCTTTGCTAGTGTGGGATCTGACCATAGAATAGTCTCTGCTAGCATCCGATTAAGCCTCAGGAAGAGTAAGATCATCAAACGGAAAAAGCAGTACGATTGGAATCTATTGACAACTGATCAAGATCTACAAGCTAAATACAGTATAGAGGTGCGCAATAGGTTTCAGCCCCTTCAGGATGACGTAGAAACTGCAACTGAGAAATACACAAGGTTCATTACAGCCACTCAAGAAGCTGCAGAAGAAGTCATTCCGGCGAGGAAGAAAGAGAAAAGAACCTACTTCTCAAAAGACGCCCAGGTTATCGGGGCGAGAACAAAAATTGATGAAGCTTACGCAAAATATCAACTAGACACTAACAATGAGGAAAATAGCAGAGATTATAAGGATGCTAAGAAGAGCCTAGGGGAGGCTTATGATGAAGTGAAAGAGAAAGACCTTACCAATAAGCTAAGAGAGGTAGAAAATGCTCACATAAACAGCAAGCATGGTAAGAGTTGGAAACTGATAAACCAAATATCAGGAAGACTGACAACAAGAAAGGGGCAAATCAAAGGGTCCACGCAAAAGGAGAGATTAAACAACTGGTACACTCACTTCAAAAATCTACTTGGGAGCCCACCACATATAAGTATTATGAAGATGAGGAAATTGCTCCAATACTATCAGATCTCAACATTAAAGTAGGAACCTTTGACTTGGAGGAATATGAGAAGGCTAAGAAGGCACTAGTAGAGGGGAAAAGCTGTGGGGAAGATGGTATTACACCTGAAATGCTCAAAAGATGTGATTTGGATAACATCATCCTCGACTTCTGCAATGATGCCTTGTTGAACGGGAAAAAGTCAGAACAGTGGTCCATTCTCAACATAGTACCAATACTGAAGTCAGGCGATCTCAGCTTGGGAGGTAACTACCGTGGAATAAGCCTGAGTTCAATTGTTGCCAAGCTATACAACAAGATGATACTCAACAGAATTAGACCGGAGCTCGACGTCCACCTAAGAGCTAATCAAAATGGCTTCAGAGTAGGACGTACCACTGTAGGTCATATACTTGCCCTTCGAAGAATTATTGAGGGAATAAGATCAAATAACCTGCCAGCCATCATAACCTTTATCGACTTTAAGAAAGCGTTTGACACAATACATAGGGGACGAATGCTGCAAATATTGAAAGCCTATGGTGTACCCGATCAGCTTACAAATGCGATAGCAGACATATACAAAGACACCAAGGCAAAGGTCATATCACCAGATGGAAGAAACAGAAGTGTTTGAGATACTGGCTGGAGTACTACAAGGAGACACCCTGGCTCCATATCTTTTTGTCATTGTTCTTGACTATGCCCTAAGAGAGGCCATAGATGGCAAAGAAGAAGAGCTAGGATTCCACCTAACAAAAAGAAGCAGCAGAAGAATAGGACCAATCGTATTAACAGACTTAGACTTTGCTGACGACATTGCACTGTTGTCTGAGGAAGTGTCTCAAGCGCAATCACTACTAAACAGAGTGGAGACTTCAGTGGGAAGAGTTGGGCTCAAAATGAACGCTGCAAAGACGAAGTACATGTCCTTCAACCAGACGCAAGTACCTATAATTACCACAAGTGAAGGCATGCGCCTTGATAAAGTGGAAGACTTCAAATACCTTGGAGCCTGGATGAACAGCACTGAAAAGGACATCAAAACACGCAAGGCAGCTGCATGGAGAGCTTGTGGCAAACTTAGTCAGCTATGGAAGGCTAAATCATTATCCAGAAAGCTCAAAGAAAGACTGTTCATAGCTACAGTAGAATCCGTCCTCCTTTATGGATGTGAGGCATGGACAGTCACCCCAAAGCTTGGTAAACAACTGGATGGATGCTACACTAGGATGCTAAGATCTGTGTTCAACATCAACTGGAGTCAGCATGTGACAAATAAGGACCTGTATGGGAACATGCCAAAAGTCTCGGACAAGATCAGAGAACGCAGAGCAAGATTTGCTGGACACTGCTTCAGAGGGTCCAAGGAGCTTGTACACAAACTTATACATTGGATCCCAAAGCACGGAGCAAGAAAGCGTGGTAGACCAGCCCTGACCTACATTGACATACTCAAACGTGATACAGGACTGCAGGTGGAAGAAATCAAGACAGCTATGTTGGATAGGAAGATCTGGAGAGGCATTGTGGTTCGGAAAAATCATCCGCCCTAAGTCAAGTCAAGTAAGTCATTTTTGGCATTTCAAAACCAATGCGCGCGCAAGCTTTGAGACAAACCTATTTTTTTGTTTGGCCTAAGGAATTGATACTATGCTGTCTTGGTTGCACAGGGTTATAATTTCGGCGAGAATCCAAGAATCTATATCACAGAGATAGTAAAGAAATATGCGAGAATCCAAGTAGATTCTTGTGAACTTTTAAAGTTCACACACAAATTAAATGGAGGAGAATCTAAAGATTCATGTTAATTATGTTGCAAGGATCTGAATGGATTCTCGCAGCTTTACACAAAATACTAACCCTGGTTGCACCCTGTATAATATACATATTTGAAAAAAACGGTAATTTTTATGGTTTTCATAGTTCATATTTGGTACATTGGTGAAAGTTTAAATGCTCCAAATTAATTTCAAACCTGGAAATAGTTTCATATAGCTATTCAAATGTAGAATATCATCAGCAATTCAAAACATGGGTAAGGTAAATTGATTAATTTATCGTGTAAACAAAGGGATGCATTAAAATCCAATTACATCATAAACTAAAGTTTTCAAATTTGAATGAGAGACATATATTTGGGAATCTTATGTCGGTTTTGGGCGTCTTGTGGATGAACATGAAAAATTGGTACAATGGTAAAAAGGTTCACCCAGACAAACAGAAAATGCTATTGATTTCGTTTTTCACACAAAGTTAGTAACCAATATGTTATTCTTATAACATTAAAAAACAACAACATCAATTTGGTTTTGAAAACAAGATGGCTTCTTTCCACTATTGCAGGGTTCTTTTTACTCACCCTGTATGCACTGAAAAGTCTCTTACCTTGGCTTCATCTCCAGCTACTTTGACAAAATCTGAGAAGAAATCTCTTGGCAGAGGCTTGCCATTGACTTGAATGTGTGCAAATCTAGCGATGACATCCCACGATAAATCTATTGCCCATTGCTCTATATTGGCTAGCGAATGAATTGTCGCTATACGACTAGCCTGTTAAAAGGTTATGATGGAAAAAAGTAATGTTTACAAACACAGACAATTAACATCATCTAAGGGAGTGTTCATAAATACTTTGGTAGGGGGCGTTGGAAAAAATTGACCCATGGACATCATTTTTGTTGTTGATCCCCCCCCCCCGAATTAGGGTGGTTTTTTTCTTGATCCCCCCTAGAACCTTTTTTTGTTGTTGATCGCCCCCAAATAGGGTGGGGTTTTTTCCGATCCCCCTTTTAAGGACATTTTGTTTATCCCCCTCCCCCTCATTTTTTTCTAACCCCTTCCTCACGAAAGTATTTATGAACACTCCCTAAGTATCAGAGAGATTAATCTGAGCCTATAAACCTCATCAAACAGCAGTGTGTGAAACTTAACAGGTCCATTGATGCTTGACAATTGACATATTTGGAGAAAAATAGTTGTAAAAATGCATTCATATCTACGAATGTTTGACCTTCTTCCATTCTCTCGTTGCATTTAATCGTTACCCATTGCATGCTACTGCAGCCATAGATTGCAACTATTCATCATTTAAATGGGGAATAATTTGCATATCACTGTCAACTCTAAAGAAAAGCAATTTAAAAGATAAGAATATTTTTATTTTCCAGGATTTTAAATCACAACCCTTGGATCATAATTACACCATGCATTTTGACTTTGAGCTTTCAACATGTTGTCAATTTCAAATAGGTAAATTAATATGATCTGACAATGATTCAAATTCATTCGAAAATGGAACAAGAATGCCACTGCTATGAGTCAATAATGTTCTAATGATCAAGGACCAATATAATAGGTAAAAAAACATCTGCATTTTATTCTTTATGTCACTTACCAATGTACCTCCTTTTCCTATTTTAATCTTTCCTGGTGCCACCACATTTAAACCATCTACCCTGTACGGTTGATCTGGGGGTGCACAGCTTCCCACTGTATTTATCCTACCAGATTCCCACAGCTTGCAAGCTTCATGTGTTAGGCTAACCTGTACAGAATCACAACATCAATGTTAGTTATTTAAACTTTTTTTGCCTCAAATGGCAATATAGATTTTGGTTTCACAACTGATTCAGATGCAGGAATGAACACACAAATTGTGTCTCAAAAAATTAATTTGATGTGCTACATACTAACTTACATACAAATCATACTTAAGCAAAAGAAAATTATTGTATTGGCATAACATGTCATTGGAAATTAGGGTAGGGCGGGCGGAGTTTTAAAAAATATTTTGAATTATTTATATACTATAAACTACTAAATTTGTTCTCAGAGAGTCAAATAAATCACAAAATTGACGCTGTTTGTCATCTCAGATTTGCTGTGTACTGTATTCTTTTTTTGTGGATGAGCACCAAAGATCTTTTTTTTTTATTTTGAATTTTTGGTTTTTTGGTTTTTTTAAAAATATTTTCTTCTGCTAAACAAAGAAGAAAAAAGATCAGGGTCAGGGGGTGGGGGGTAAATTATGGTCAGGCGGGTTACGCTAATATAACATGTTGTTTGTTTTTACCCTTATAACAGACCATGGACAAGTGTTTGTGTCAGCTTTGCTATGTAAATAATCACAGGCCGATAACAGACTATACATAACACTATGTCTGTGATTGCAGAATTTTCGGTGTGAATGCAGAATTTTTTACAACAAATGACAGAAATGTGATGGCATTTTTGAAGACAAATTGTGTACATTTTAACGTGGTAGGATACTGAAACTTTTTTTTCAAAATAGTTTGGTTACTTTTTATTTTTCACCTAAAATTGTAAATAGTTTACAAGTAAGTAAAGGAACTAAAATTTGAAGACAATTAAATATTAGAAAAATAACGACAACACATGATTGCATAATATCTGCATAAAAACATGATACTTACTTTTTCAATGGGATCTGCTGTGCATAGTATCCTGACAGCCCAATCACATAAGGAATTGTCTTTTGATGACACAGATGTTACAGCAACCCGTGTATCTGTTACATAATATACAAATGTGAAATAATTGTAACTTCACTGTAACGCTTTCACTTTTCTAAAATCAACTCCAAGTGCTAATTCTTAAAGACAAATGTTTTCCCTCGGATAAGATATGGGCTACCCGTCATATTAACAATATGTAGGTCCAAATCTGATTGTCATACTATTTACTCATTGTTTGTTCCTAGTGTTTTCCAGTTTTCAAGATATGGACTGCCCAAAAGACAAAATACCAAACAACAAAAACTCCTGTTGAACATGCAGGCAAACCCAAGGATACAACTAGTTGCAGCACTAGTTCCTTGCTGCTATCTGTGAATCCAGAATGACCCTAGCGAGATGCGACAGAAGAGAACAATATATAAATTTAAATTTTGGATGACCAGTGACAGGCCACTCAAAGCTGATCTGGATGGCGATTGGTCAATTTTATGAACAGCTGTAACTTCAATGTCAGATCATTATTATTACAACAAATCATCAAGGCATCAAACTTGGTGGGCATTAGCCCACCAAGTTTGATGCCTGAAGTAAAGGATATGAATTCAACAACCTTCAACACCCCTTTAATCCCAATTCCAAAACATACCCTGAGATGATTGTTCCAGATTGGGGTCTTGGAGAGATAATTCTGATGATGTGTAATTTACATATACTTTGCCATCTTCAACTCGAACATCATATATTTGTTGCTGAAGAGTAAAGAAAACATGCTTTAATATAAAGTGTATTTATAAAGAGATTTCAACAATAATGCTTGATGCTATAATGCTAAAATGGTTTAAAAAGTGAACAAGGATTTTGAAATACAATATATTTGAAGAGCTTTGTTGCAAAAGGGCTGTGGTGCATTTTTTTTTCAAAAATGAGTTTGATATATAGAAATGTATAGGGCACAATCATATGTTTCAATTAGGAAACAAAGTCATTTTTTTCAAAATGACCTACATCTCATTGTATCAGCCACTGAAGTTGTTGTTTTGTTGCAAAAGGGCTTGTATCCAAAATTAATTCTGGGTACAATTCACAACGCTTAATAAAATATAAAACATAACATTAAAAAACAGTGTTAAAAATGCATGCCAAAGATAAACAATACACATTATAGTATAATATATCATCAATATCTTTAAAATTTGAGAGACCATCTTGAAAGTGAATATGAATATACAGGAAGTGATCCCAGTGGCGTAGCTAGGATTTTTTTCAGGGGGGGGGGGCAAGATTTCTAAAATTTTCGTAAAAGGTTGCCCCATTTTTTTTCTAGTCACTTACCTCGTGAATTTCACGTAAGTGGGGGGGGGGGGTGAGGTCAAAAAATTTTGCACAGTCCAAAAAAAAATCGCACAGTCAAAATAAATCGCACAGTAAATGTACTACATTAACAATTTCTCGTCCCCATTTTTCCTCTTCTCCGTCCCCATTTTAGGTGTCCGGGGCTGCCCCCCCTGCCCCCCCCGCTGGCTACGCTACTGAGTGATCCCCATCCATTTAGATATCGAGCTATTCTTACTTTAAGCCCTGAAGTTGATTCCCCATTGTCCAATCTAAAATCAAATGCATGCCAAGGGCATACAATACACATGTGTCCATCTATGTCTTCTATATCGCCAAGATCCATTGGGCCACCTGAAAGTAAACCAAATTAGATTATCAAACATAAATTGTATTCACAAGAAAAGTTTAAAAGTAACTGGTTAAAAGGATGCTAGCATTAATCCTAACCTCCTAAGTCACATTTTGAAGAATTTTTTTTTCAACGACAAACGCGCGGACAAAAAAGAGTGGCGCTGCCACCGGGGCTCGAACCCACAACCTCTCGGTTGTCAGACGAACGCTCTACCAGTGCGCCACGGGGGCCAATCATACTCGGGCCAGTGTATTGACCCGACTATGTAGCCTGGGGCCATTATTCATCGAAAAAGTGCCACGCCAGCTGGCACAGACAGACTTTACCGTGCACATTGGCGGCATTGAGGATGGTTAGGGTTAATAAAATCATACATGGAAAATTTTGAAAAAAGAAGAAAAAAAAGAAAGAAAAAAATTCTGTTAAAGGGGTACTAATGGATTTGTTGACGGCTGCGCCCTAAATTACGATAAGAACCGGGACTTCTCCTTTTGTACATACACAAACTTCCAGATGTAAGGATTAAGAAAAATCAGCCGTCTTTGTGCAATAAAACGTTGTTTCAAAGTATTCCATCCCCGGCTTGGACAGCATTTTACTGGATGCTAGCATTAAAGGGGTACTAATGGATTTGTTGAAGGCTGCGCCCTAAATTACGATAAGAACCGGGACTTCTCCTTTTGTACATACACAAACTTCCAGATGTAAGGATTAAGAAAAATCAGCCGTCTTTGTGCAATAAAACGTTGTTTCAAAGTATTCCATCCCCGGCTTGGACAGCATTTTACTGGATGCTAGCATTAAAGGGGTACTAATGGATTTGTTGAAGGCTGCGCCCTAAATTACGATAAGAACCGGGATTTCTCCTTTTTTACATACACAAACTTCCAGATGTAAGGATTAAGAAAAATCAGCCGTCTTTGTGCAATAAAACGTTGTTTCAAAGTATTCCATCCCCGGCTCGGACAGCGTTTTTTAGTAAACAGTGTTACGCTATTTTACTTTTCGATTCAAATTACATACGATATTACATAGAGGGCATTCTTTCAATAAATAGCGATGATATTTCAACATATTTAAATGTTGTTTTAATCAAGTTTTGCTACTTTTTTTGTGAGTGGAAACAACAATAATGGGCAATTATAATGATTATCTTTTATAATATTGAAGTACTTAGTAAATATTGTTTAAAAGATTAATCTTAAACATCTCTTAGTACCCCTTTAATTTAAGCAACAGGGTCAGTAAATTTTGCATTGTTTCCTACAAAGATTTAATGAAAAGGTTTCAGAAAATGTTTAATGTTCAACCATTTTTCAGGTTTTCTACAACAAAAAGTGATTCATAATTGTAGGAGCTTGTTATCTGAGTAGTAAATCTATCAGTTGTGGGTACTTAAACAATTCACCCCTGGATATCTAATTTGTCCTGATTTCACATACGGTACAGGTGATATTACTGTTGTAAAAAACATCCAATTGTGTCCATTTGGGGGGGGGGGGGGGAAACAAGTTTGGAATCAAGAAACTATAAGTGTAGGTAATGCAAGGCTTTCACGATACTTTGCAATTACCATCAAAACACATGGACAATTAAGATTTGTGGTTACTAGTTATTAAAGGCATATTATGTGATCTTTTCCAGAGAGCGCCCTCTATTCATGATTTTTTTTAGAAAGTAGATTTTCTTGCAGATTTACATTTCTGATCATAAATCGTACATACATTCCAAGTTACAGAGTGATACGATTCCTAATTACCTCAAAATCATAGTTTTAGAGTGAATTTAGAGTGAAAATATTTATAACTGTCGTGTTAACACGACAGTTTATTTTCACTCTAAAACCATGATTTTGAAGTAATTAAGAATCGTATCGCCCTGTAACTTGGAATGTACGATTTATGATCAGAAATGTAAATCTGCAAGAAAATCTGCTTTTATTTATTTTTTCGATGTTGAGGGCGTTCCCTGGAAAGATCACATAATATACCTTTAAGAACATTTGTCTATTTATAAAACAGAAATGTTCTCAATCCCAGTGGCCCTTCTGGCCTATGGTACCTATTTGTTTTGCTGCAAAATCTGGTTTTAGCATTACCGTATTATCCCTATTAAGCGCCCAGGGCGGTTAGCAAAGTCATTTTTTGGGTGGGCGCTTATTACGTTAGCTTTTTAAACTCATTTATCGTACTAAAATAAAATGTACAAGTGGTAATTTGAAGATGCTGACCATTTGATGGTCATTTGAAGATGCTGACCATTTGATGGTCATTTGAGGAGGCTGACCATTTCATGTACTAAATGAAATATATGTACATGTACAAGTGATCATTTGAGGATGCTGACCATTTGAAAAGGTGGGTGTTTATAAGGGATTGTTTGTTGGTAGTCATTGAGAAAAACAGGGGTGGGCGCTTATAAGGTCCTGGGCGCTTAATAGGGATAATACGGTACATCAAAAAAAGATTGCTTTATAACAATAAAAGACCTTCTAAATATTCAACATTTCTATAAACGGATGCAAATGGAAAATACTGTGACCTGCTGACTCACCTTTGTAGCAGAGACCCTAACCTAGTTGTTATCGGTTTGCTACGCTTGCATCATCTGGCAAGCCTTCGGCTCACTTCAGGTGGTACAAGGACTTGATTCCAGACCTTATCTACCGTAAAACGGGGTGAATCGGGACAGTTTGAGCATGGTTTTGATTGTATTTCTTTTTCTGTAGCCTCATTTGGCACAGTCATTGGTACATTTTATGTCCACACATAAGATCTACATGCTGGAAATGTTAGATTTAGTGTATTAAAAGTGCTTCACCCCTTTTTTTTTTTTAAAAGTGACTGTCCCGATTCACCCCGAGTTTGGGGTGAATCGGGACAGCAGGGAATTAGCATTTGATGAAGGTTTAAATTAATTTTTGTCCCCTTTATCCCCACAAATGGGTAGATGGGGACTTTAAACACGTTTTGGTCACATTTCTTTTAAGGTTTTGATCCAAGTTCTGGCTTGTATTGATGTGGCAAATATTGTCCCGATTCACCCCAATTTCAAAATCTCAAATCTGAAAATCACAAAAATCTACAAAATTAAGGTTTTAACCCTTTATCCCCACAAATGGGGTGGATGGGGACTTTAAACAAGTTTTGGTCACATTTCTTGTAAGGTTTTGATCTAAGTTCTGGCTTGTATTGACACAGCATCGTGTCCCTATTCACCCCGTTTTCAAAATCTCAAATCTAAAAAACTCAAAAATCTACAAAATAATTTCTTTGGACTAATCAAATTTTCACTTGAACCACACTTGTAGGACATATTTCGGTCCCTGTGCATTCCCAGCTTATTTCCTCCAATGGTTCCACTGGGAGAGAGAAAGTTTTGACCGCATCTTTTTTTCGAACCATTGGAGGAAATTTTCATTTTGGTATCCTGGGCTCCAGATTTCCAGTATCATATCTACAAAGCCATCATTCTAACACTGACAGTCCACTTTTCCATCCTTGGGGGAGAAAAAGTAAAAAGAATCAATTAGGTTTGAAAAATTAATTATTAAACAACTTTTTTGTGTTTTGTCCCGATTCACCCCGTTTTACGGTACTAGAAACTCTTTTCTGTACCTTCATGTGGGCATTCAGCATCCATAGCGTAATATCTGTCATCTAACCGTATGAGAACTACATCTTCACCATCCTCAGCATACAATCTAAAATGAGAGCGTAGATAAGGGATTATTAAAGGCATATTATGTGATCTTTTCCAGAGAGCGCCCTCTATTCATTATTTTTTTTAGAAAGTAGATTTTCTTGCAGATTTACATTTCTGATCATAAATCATACATACATTCCAATTTATAGAGCGATACGATTCCTAATTACCTCAAAATCATGGTTTTAGAGTGAATTTAGAGTAAAAAATATAAACTGTCGGATAATCCGACAGTTTATTTTCACTCTAAAATCATGATTTTGAAGTATTAAATTAAGAATCGTAGGCCTATCGCCCTGTAACTTCGAATGTATGTACGATTTATGATCAGAAATGTAAATCTGCAAGAAAGTCTAAGGGCTTTTAAATTTTTTTTTGATGTTGAGGGCGTTCCCTGGAAAGATCCCATAATATACCTTTAAAGGCTAATGAAATGAAATGGGTATTTCCATCCACCCGCCCGCATCTTTTGATATTTATATCTAAAAGGTTTTTATGCAAATCTAATTTCCTGCTAGTAAGGTTAAGGATATTTGCTCGGCAGTAGAGCATACATGTATGGTTTATAATGATGAATTTAATTCAGGGCTGTCAACTTTTAGGATTTGCTTGGAGGGAGAGATACCAACACAACACAATCCTCAGCCTCTGAGGAGTGTGCCCTGCCGCCTGGTCACATTGTTGAGAGCGGGGGGTGGGGGAGTGGGGTGGGAGTGGTGGGGGGTCGTGACGTAAGATCCCCTTGTGATATGTAAGATCCCCAAACTGTGCGTAAAAACTAGGCTCAATAACTAATCAAACCCCACTCGACTCAAATTGGTGCTCTCTCCAAAAGCCCACATACTGTATTTCAATATATTAATTTTATGATGCGGAAGATTTAATATGCTTGGCGGGAGAGCGGATGAAAGATTGTCTAGGCGGGAGAGTTGACAGCCCTGTTAAGTAGCATACCTCATCATGTTCCTGATGATTCTCAGGTATTTAGAATATTAAACATTTTTTGCTATTTTCACACAAAACATAATTTCTCAGTGCCTTGGCCCAGAGCTTGCGTATTTTAACAGACTGCTGCTAGCGGCACGAAACTAATAGTGCCACTGTATGAAAAAACCCACTAGAGGTGTGGGGGGGGGAGGTTGTGGCATATTCCACTCCATGTAATTCTATTTACGAACCAAAAAACATTCAGAAAATAAGTTGTCAGGCACATTTATTTCTACCTCTTCAAACTACGATTTTGATGTAATTAGGAATCGTATCGCTCCGTATAACTTAGATCTTTAGGATTTATGATCAAAAATGCAAATCTGCAAAAAGAAATCTGCCTACAGAGTAAAAATCAAGAAAAATCATAGAGGATGTCCAGGCGCGGATCCAGAGGCAAAGGGGGCACGCGTCCCTGGTAAAAAAAATAAAAATAAAAAAAAGGGGGGGGGGGGGGGGAAGAGAGGGGGAGAGGAAAGGGGGAAGGGGGAGAGAAAGGGAGAAAGAGTCTTTTATTGAGTGACTGATTGGTGAATAAAATTATGTTGCATGTCGTGATATATATGTAGGCCTATAATACAGGCGCATCGCAACCGGGGCGGCAAAAAAAGAGAAGAAACG
Source organism: Ophiura sarsii (assembly GCA_035610835.1). Taxonomy (NCBI): domain Eukaryota; kingdom Metazoa; phylum Echinodermata; class Ophiuroidea; order Amphilepidida; family Ophiuridae; genus Ophiura; species Ophiura sarsii. The sequence continues at coordinate 23,156,138 of CM069456.1, read as the reverse complement.
GGGAAAGGGATTGCTTTACAATAAAATATTGGTCAAAAGTACACACCAAATGGGTTCGAAAATTGAAAGAAAATTCAATTCTGAGGGGGGCACATCTCCTATCAGACTCCCCCCTGTTCGAGCTTTTAAACCATGTATACTGAAATCAAGAATATATATCAGTTATGCTCAACTTCTTTCGTGCGCGCATTGATAAAAAATTATAAAAAATTATTGGAAATGAAGAGGTGGCTTTTCGATAAAACGTTGGTCAAAAGTTTACACTAGATTGCACCAGTTTGGAAATTTAAAAGAAAATCCACTTCTGAGGGGGGCACATCCCCCTTCAGACACCCCCCCCCCCCCCCCCCCCCCATAACATGCTTGATTTGAGGTTGGAGCATGGAGGGCGGTGCTGCACACAGCATTGGATAGTCCACCACCAGAAAAGTCAAGATTTTTTTTCTCTTCAGCCCCCGGTAAACTCAGTCTCTGGCCCTTGATGTCACTTAGTCATTCGTAAAGATCGCATAATATGCCTTTAATTGTTACATCAGTTACGGGACATAGCAAGATATTGTCATTCATTCCAAACGCCACTTAGTCAAAAGATTTAATCTTTACAGACGGTCCTATACGGTGAATTTGATCTTCTACCAGCTGTACCAATTCTAGTATATAGTTGCTGTTCATCCCCTATATTTTTATTATCTGGGTGATTATTTCTCCCCATAAAAAAATGTTACGAGTACCAAATAGGCCTATGCATATCGGCACGCGTAATACATATATGCATTTTACGGAATAAACCTAGCTCTCGATCCTTTTCTGCATGACTATCCCTCCCCAGGGATCCCAAACCTTTAACGTATGTTTGTTGATGATCCATGTCCTCCCATTCCTCTGTACAACTTATTGTTGTACATTCCTTGTTTTAGATTTCAGGTTGCGTCTTATCCCCACCATATTTTCTATAACTCTAATTATTAAGTCCATGATTCCACACACATGCACAATTGAAACCTGAAGGTAGGTTTGACACGTCATGCATTGAAGATCATTAGAGGAACGGTTCCTTATCAAGTTAGTTCTTTTTTAGATTGTAAATATATAATTAACTTTAAGACTCTAATTTTGTCAGTAATAACAGTATGACTATAATGAGTATGACTAAAAAGTAAGACTAGTACTAGTACTTAGACTGCTAAAGCATTGAAAGTAAAGAGTAAGCTTATTATTGCTTACACGTTATAACTTACCTTGTGCATAGTTCTAAATCTTTTCCTTCACCTACACAAAACCACCTGGAACTATCAACAACTTGTTTTAAAGCTGACAACAAATCATTCTCAAAATCTCCCTCAAGTCCAGCCATAATGTAAAAATTCTTTCGGAAATTCACGAACGATTTGGTCTGCAAGAGAATTGGTCAAATACGTTTATGTACAGCCCGTCTCCCGTGTATTTTATCATACGGGTTGCAATTAATTAAAGGGACATTCCCGCGGCCGCGGGCCGCGTTTAAAAAACCCTTCTCTCCATCCAGGCAACTCGAAGGAACAGGTGGGTATGGGGCCGGCTGCTTTAGGCATAGAGAGCTATAATAGAGATGATATTATTAATAATGTGTAGTTGGGCATTGTAGCCGCTCACTAGTTTACTAATATTATTATTTTTGCGGCATAGGCCTATAGTATTACATGCTCAATTTCCATGGCCCAGGCCGGGCTAAAGTGAAATCCAACAATTACGCCTTTGAATCAGGGCTACATTTCATAAACATTGAGATTTGTAACTGGACTTCTGAGAGTGATTCTTGAACTCTTCTTAAGCCTTATAAGAGTGGTTCAAAATTTCCTTTCACAACTTTAACGTCCAAAGATAAATTATTATGACTGAACAGTTGTCAATTGACTACAGTTTAGTCAGTATACAATATAGTTTAGTCAATTTCCAAATTGGTATTAAGGATTAGCGCTTTTTAATTATCTCTCTGTGCACAAAAATAATCCAACATACACGCTCGATTTTGACATACAAATGTGACTCTTCTGAATTTATACGCTGCTGTGAGGAGGCTTGCCAATTTGGAACTGATCAAACTATTGTATGGTGGTTGACTTATCTACTATATGGAATGGTTAAACAAAATAACTGCTTCTTTGAAGACCTGAACCGAGGACCAAGGGGTCACTGTGTGTGCCAACATGCCTTTGCCCATTTCCATGAGGTTTTTCAACATGTGTCAGCCCCAACTACAGCGTGTCCCAAAAAAACTTGGTCCAAAAACTGAAGAACATAAACGTGAAAAAGTAGGAAATAGAGCTGCTTCATATTAGGCAACAACAAAAAAAAGTTGATTTGCCCTTTATTTTATCTTATTTTTTAAAAATTTTAACAGGGAGATACTACACAAAATGTTTTTTTATTTTAAATTTAAACAAGCAGATACTACTCAAAAACACGTTTTCATCTTTCTTTATTGTTATGTGCTTCTTTCAAAACAAAACAAAAATTCTTTTTAATTTTTTTTTTTACTTTGAAAAAAAAAAAAGCGACCCTAGATTTCCGAAAATTTGGGTCGGTCGGAAAGGGCAAGTCAACTTTTTTTTTGTTGCCTTACGGGATATAAAAGTTAATATATCTGACCTGAATTGGTGAAATTATGAGACCAATCAAGTTGTTGAAATACAAAGCTTTGAATAGAACCGTTTGTCCCGATTTTGCGCAATAAATAACCTTCAGAGACCCTGCTATTCTTTGTAGCAGGTCGAAAAAACATTTCTTCGGAATTGGAAACCAGCCACTAAGATATTCATCTCATCAAAGGAATTAGACATAAGAGGCAGGGTATCAAGGCGCTCTAACAGATGCTTTTCTATGATGCAATTTATTGTAAGAAACAGAAATCCCAATGTAAACAGATGGACTTTAAAATTAACTTAGTTTGACCAAACATAAGTTTCCTCTCTTTCAAATTCAAGGACTTTTCAAGGACCAATAGTTCATATTTCAAGTACCCTAAGTAACTACCGGTACTACCAAAACAGCACTACTCAAGTACTCACGGATACTTTTTGTATTTAACGATCGAGATCCTGGAATTTTTTCAACTAAAATGCACTTTTTACATCAACATTATCTTGCATGGGATGATAGTGTTTACAAAAACAATGTGGATATTTAATGAGTTATAGGCATTTAAACATTTCCTTTAACATAGGCTTTCAATTCAAAAAAAACCTTTAAATCCAAATATATTCCTTACCCTAAAGTTTTGAACCACGAAATTGATACGCCCTGAAAGGGTAGTTGATTAGACATTTTTAAACAATGTGGATATTGAATGAGTTATAGGCATTTAAATATTTCCTTTAACATAGGCTTTCAATTGAAAAAAGAAACTTTAAATCAAAATATATCCCGTACCCTAAAGTTTTGAACCACAAAATTTATACGCCCTGAAAGGGTAGTTGATTAGACATTTTTTAAAAGAATGTGGATATTTAATGAGTTACAGGCATTTCCTTTAACATAGGCTTTCAATTGAAAAAAAGAAACTTTAAATCCAAATATATCCCTTATCCTAAAGTGTTGAACCACAAAATTGATATGTTATGAAAGGGTAGTTGATTAGACATTTTTAGTTTTTTGAACACCACCCCCCCCCCCCCCCCCCCCCCACACACCACCATATCCCATACCCTAACATTTGTAACCGTAAAAACCGTAAAGGTGATATGACCTGATAGTTAAGTTGATTAGAAACAGTTTTAGTTTTTAGAAGACCCCCCCCCCACTGCCTCCTCCCATCTCTTCCCCTCCATATAACCAATGCCCCATCCCCTCCCTCTCCTGGGCTCAGTGGCGTACCCAGCTTTTGGAAACTGGGGGGGGGGGGACTATATTTGTACCGACGAGATGCATGATGTACCGACAATTTTTTTTACAGACTCCCAATTTTTTTTTCTCGTAAAACATGCAATTTTTTCCCCCGTGAGCAGCTGAAATCTTGATAAGTGGGGGTGGGGGGGGGGGGGGGGGGGGGGGGGGCGGTAGCGATGAAGTTGTCAACATAACCGGCCAAAAAAAAAATCGCATGGTCAAAATCGCAAATCTACCGACGGAGGGTCGTTTTTACCGACGGTGTTATTTCACCCCTGGGTACGCCACTGCCTGGGCTACCCCTATTCCCTCCCTATCGCTATTCCCTCACTATTACCCTATCTTCAAGAAAACCAAGTTAAGTCCAATTAGTATTTTTATATCACTTCCGCTCTTCAAGAAAACCAAGTTAAGTCCAATTAGTATTTTTTATATCACTGTAGTGTAAGTATACCGTCTTTAAATTTACTAAATTTAACCACTCCCCTGGTCCCTCCCACCTATCCCCTCCCCCTATCACCATCCCTCTCTCCCCTTATCCCCTCCCTCCTCTATCTCCTCTCTTCCCTATCAACCTCCCCCACCCCTTCCTCCCCATCACCATCCCCTATCTCCCCTATCAATCATGCCTGAGTGATATGCATTATATATTCTCAGATACTCATTTGCATATGAAAGAAACGTTTTGGTTGACCTGTGCATCACCTAGGGAAAGGGACCTTTTCATAGCAGCACGTGCTCCATTTACACATTACATGCTATATGCTTACTTCACAACCTATTGGCTGGGCTTGGTTTAACACTATTATTTATCAACAATTTATTTTAAAAAGAGTATTTAATCCACAATGAATAACTGATCACTTTCAATGAATAAATAAAGATGAAAGAGTAACAGTATGGAAAATAAAATTAGTAAAAACGTAAAAACTTGGAAGAATTTATTTGAGGTGCTCAGTTAATATTCAATACACTAAAGCATACAAATGGTTTAATATTAAATATTAGTTTTGGCACTGCGACTGTGGCAAATATGTCGGAAAAATGAATGGTAAAATCGGAATATATCTGTGTGTTTTTTCAAGGACTTTCACCAGACTTTCAGGACTTTTCATAAAATCCAAGGACTTTGAAGGCCTTGAAAAAGGAATTTCATTTTCAAGTACTTTCAAGGACTTTTTTGGCTTTTCAAGGATCTGCACGCACCCTGAAGTTATTTCGGAGAATAAACTCCATGCTGAAACTTGCACACAACAACACACAAAGATGCAACGCACGGGTGGTGTAGCCTATGGTGGTGTTTTGCTAAAATCAGGGCAAATGGGTTCTGACCACTCTATTTAAAAAAAAATCAGATTGGTCTCAAAATTTCACCCATTAAGGTCAAAATATTTTCTTTCATATCTCAAAGTATAAAGCAGGTACGTTTCCTAATTTGTAAGTTATAAGCTCTCCAGTTTTTGGACCCAGTTTTTTTTGAACACGCTGTGTAGTTTAATCAGTTCTAAATTAGCGAGAGAAATATGCGTTTTTTATCTCTCCGAGTGCAAAAGTAATCCAAACGTACATGCATTATTTTGGCACACACGAGCGTCACGCAAAGGGTTCACAATGCGCCATGATGGGAGCGTCTCTAACACGCCCATGCTCTTCTAAATTCATTCACTTCTGTAAACAGGTATGCCAATTTGGAACTGGATGATTGAACTATTATAGAGGGATTATCATGACAATTGATGATTTTCTGCTTCTAGTAACTGTAACTGATATAAGATAACCATGAAGTGTTATGTCCATTGATAGTTCCCTACTATAAAAGGAAGACCTATTTGCCAGGTTATTTCTTTTTAAATTGTAAACTAGGAAAATGAGAAAATAGTTAATGAAATAATCTTAAACATGACATTTTGATATAAAGATGCAAACCTTACTCGGCCAGAAAACCGAAACCAAGACAAATCCTAGTCACCGATTTGTCATACAATATATTAATACCAAAGAAAATGGACACATATCTATAATATATATACATCATTTTGACTTTATTTCAATAAACAATGTCACAACAAAATCAATTATAACATTTTAAAACAGAATAAGTATTTGTACACCGACACGACGACCAATCCTTAGAGATGATGGATTATCAGTTTATAGCTATGAGTAAACTATCACAAATTAGTTTAGTGCAAAGACTTTTATTGTATGATTTATACAGGTTTATTCTGTAATACACATAGACTATGGGCTACCCTACATCTATTGTAGGATTAAAATCGTAACATCTGCAGAGCCTTGCTGGTCTAATGGATCTATGCCATTCACTTTGGGATCGAAAGGTCCTGGGTTCGAATCCAGTATCATCAGATTTGTATGTCAAACCGTTGCTTTCAATTCATATTACTCAAAATGGGGACTAAGTTGAAATACTTACCTAGGCTAATTCGAGGGTTGAGCGCCAGAAGGCCTTAACTCAAAAAGGCTATTTTGAGATAATTAGCTTTGAATATTTGGGACCCGTACAACACACTGTTGAGCACCCAACTCATACATCTAATTATAGTCAACAATTTAGAAACTTTAATCTGTGGGTTATATGGATTATTTTGGTACCAAAATTTCATTTTGCCCAAAAGTTGAGTTACGGCCTTCTGGCGCTCAACCCTCAAATTCATGATAGCTTCCTCATAGGTAACACCCGATCACCCTGAGCCGCCTCATACCAGTGGCTATAAATGACAATTGATAGCAGACAAATTACTTTTCTGTGTGAATTACAGCTGCGGATCATTCAAACTTTATTTGAAATTGAAACAGCTGAATTGTACTCATTTTAGTGGCTATCGATCGTCCAACGATCAATTGTTGGTTTGGTGTGAAAAGGATTATAATACAAACATTTTGACTGGTAAGGAACATTGACATGCATACACTATATCCATTTGTTGGTTAACAAATTTGGTCATCATTCTAGGCTTACTCAATTAGAATTGGATTACATCAAAAAACTTTTCCTCTGATATAAATATACCACATTCAAATTGAACAAAGTGATAATTGTTTTTCACATAAAATTATTTTCATTTCAAAATGAATAATAACAATAAATAGACAGACATACAAAACACGAAACTAATACAAAATGAAATATAACAAAAAAGAAACAAATAACATATCAAATAGAAAACAAAAAACAGAAAACCACAATACAATCGTTTACATTACAATTTAAGTTAGGCAATATTGAATTATGACACCTGTGCTGGAGACATTTGGGGCCGTATTCTTGTACTTATTTAAACATGCGCTTATCTTTGACTTTAACCATATCGTTGAAACAAACGCAATTCTCAAAAATATGTTTGACTTATACACACGTCTAACTTACTGAAAAGTGTCTGAATAAACATGGGTATGGGGGTAGTTAAACTCTTTTTAACTAAGCATTTGCACCAAGTGCATGTTGTGATTTTCTTTTTGCAACACAATGGTGCGTAGATTGGGTACATTTAGAGTTGAACAATAGAGACATACATTTGATACTTATATTTCTACTTAACCCATTTAAATCGTTGATTATTGAATAAATACCATCCCATTCCCATACAATGGTACGTTTCAACAACTTTTCTGGGATGACATTGATATATTCGCCACGTTTTGTTTAACTGCCTGTCTAAAACGGCATTAAGGTTGTTTTCAATAACAAATTAGAGCAAAAACAAAAAACTAAATTTTTATCGAAATTTTACCTAGGGAGTCAAAAAAAAAATATTAACAAAAACAAAAATAGACTGCCCTCTGTTGGCCGAAAAACAATACAAAACAAAAGAATTCAAAATAGATTTTTGACAATAAAATTGTCATATCTAGAAAACCGTACCTCCGATCAATCTCAAATTTTAGATTATTGTGGAGCTCAGCAAGCTCTATTAAAATATCAAATAAAAAATTAGCCATAGGAACAACCTTAAGTACGAGAATACGGCCCATGGTTTTTAAAAGCCTTAGACTCTCTGATGTGAGTGACAGGAAAACACTCAGGTAACCCAACTCTATTTTTGGATCAGGTACTTTACAGTGTACTTCTCATTTATCTCTTGGAAAAACAATTTGATAATGTGTCATTTGAAATTTCTAGATAAGAAGATGTACTGTATAAGTGGAAATTTTTGAGCTACATTTATTTTCGCGCTTGACCCAGCTACTGCGAAAGAGAAAATAATGACACGCAAATATATTTCTTCTGTGTATATAGGTCTATCTGATGAAGCTGCAATTCGAGAGTTTAAAAACACGCGAAACGGTTTAGAATTGGCAAAGCGCGGAAAATTAATAGCGTGAAAATTATCACTTTACAGTATCTATGCTCTGATCATTTACCATTGTACATGTACATTAAAATCGAAGGGTATTCCACTGATTGATCTGATATTTTTACATGAGAGTGCTGGGATATTTTTATAGCCAATAGGAAACATGCACACAATAATAGGCTGCGGTCAGTGGTACTGGTATATGCAGTGACATCACTGCAAGGAGGAAGGTGAATGGAGTGTTGATATACAGATCTTTTGTTTGACATTAAATGAAACTTGGTGGCATTTTCCCTTGATCTGTTGTGATAATTATGACCTGAGGTGAAGTGACAGCTGTTCATGAAACTGACCAATCTCCATCCAGATAAGCTTCGGGTGCCTGACAGGTGGTCATCCAGAATTGAAATTGAATGTTGAGTACCAGCCCAGTATGTGGGGAAACTTTTAATGTTAATTTGAGGGCCCAAAGGGGTAATAGTTAAGAGTTCCTAGTGCCCCTTGCTGGCGCTCAGGGCTTGATGGTGCGAGTTTCTAATTCGCAGGTGGGCGCTGAACTAATTCTAGCTATGATGAAATATAAAAACAAATTATAATTGGAAGTACCAGATCAGCAATGGCATTTGAGTCCTTCCTATTGAAGTCTTTAATTCATCCGGTACACTATCTATGGGCTTACTTGGCAAAGAATTACAAAATAATATTCAATTGTGCCAATTATTTCATTGTTGATTAAAGTTTACTCAATAAAAAAACAATATATGTAAGACATCAATTGTACATCAAGCCAGAGGATTTGTTTATAAATATCTAAATAAATACTATAGTACACATTACACAAAATTTTGCAAATCAAACTATTATGCCATTTGCACATGACAGAAATTGATGAGGCTGTGTTATACAAGAAATACCCTTAAATTGGTCCCCATCATTATCCTTTGGAAATAACTTTGCATGAGTTGTAGAGCATCAGTCATTGGTGAGAGTTGAAATGACTACAGTGGGTCGAGTTGCTTCATTCTTTTTACACTTCAGATGAAATATTGAAATATCCTTGGCATTTTTCACCTCTTTATAGACCTAGAGGTGTACAAATCTGGAACAAATGCACATAACCACCAACACCAGGAACAAATCTATTGCATATATGTATGCAAACTATAATCAGATTAAGTATTGAAGTAACATGCATGCAGCTGTGAGATACTGTAAAGCAACAACATTTTGCTAGCATCTTAATGTCGTTATTTTGCTAGGACCTCTATTCAATACAGCTTATTATAAGATGTTGTACATAGGTTAACATAGCAAGATATTTTGCAAATTCGCTAAATTTTCATGCCATAAAACTTTAGTGTTTTACAGTATGCGATTGCTTTGCAGCAATCTCTACTGCATGGAATTGTAGCTCCTGTTGAGAAATAGCATGAATGATTATGAAACAGCTACGTAAGTATGGATTATTATGATGCAGCTAAACAATGCACTTTTTCATGTTCTTTCAACAATTAATCTTATTATACTTTATAGCATTACTGTTTAATTGGTCAATTGTAATTTACTTTTCCAATTTATGACACTTTTACATACAAATTGAACCATGTGGCCTTTCTATGGAAAGTGGTAGATTCAAAACTGAGACTTATTCTATGTTTTGTGGCAGAGGATAATTCATGTGATACAGACAAATGTTGAAGAGTTTGTCACAAGACACAACCACACAGATACGATGACACAAATGTGTACATAGGTATGTAGAAGAGTTTGTCACAAGACATAACCACACAAATACGATGACACAAATGTGTACATAGGTATGTTGAAGAGTTTGTCACAAGACACAACCACACAGATACGATGACACAAATGTGTACATAGGTATGTTGAAGAGTTTGTCACAAGACACAACCACACAGATACGATGACACAAATGTGTACATAGGTATGTTGAAGAGTTTGTCACAAGACACAACCACACAGATACAATGACACAAATGACTACATAGGTAGTACTACGTTGACGAATCTCCATTTTGTGTTGTAATTGCATCTTTTCCCCCCTCCACTGCCGGCCCAATGTTTTCAATTTGGATATCGTCTGCTGACACTGCTTTGGCAAGTTCCTTACTATCAACACTTGGTTCTGAAACTGTTTCAAGCTTTTCTTCCATTATACTTGGCTTGGCTTCATTTTTCTTATTATTTTCTGTCTCTGTAATGATAAATATGGATACCAAACACAGTTTTGAAATAGAAGCCAACAAAGTTAGTGAAATATAAAGAAAATAATAGTAAAACATGTGGTTCTTGAAACCATATCTTGTGATTCCAAAGTCCACTGTTTCTCAACAAGGCATCATATTAAAGCTTATATTGTGCTCTTTCAGCTGATACACGTAACTCACATTGGAGTCTTGCCTCCAACATGTCCATTTTGATGTGACGGGTCACAAATGTGGTTGGTAAATTTCATATACACAACATTAAAAGTTGAGTCTTACTTTAGGGTGGCTCGATTGGCCAAGTCATATTTTAATTTCAATCGGACATTCGGTTGCCGAGATATGCTAAGGCCAAATTAAAATAATTGTTTGTCTCAAAGCTCCTCTCCTGTTGTAAAACTAATGCGGAATGCGGGTTTTTTTCAAGTTTTTTTTTTTTTTTTTTTAAATATAAAATATTGAAATCCTTGTAAAAGTGAACTTTTGTATTTAAGATGATCTGATCAATGAAAATCTGAAAAATCGGTGAAATTTTAGATTTTTTTTTTTTTTTGAAAAAAAAAGAAGAAAAAAAAAGAAAGAAAAAAGTTTTTTTCAGATTTTTGTTTTTCTAATGCGCACCAATAAACGAACGCGCGCGGGAGCTTTGAGACAAACAATTATTTTAATTTGGCCTAAGTTAAAAGGGTCTGTCTTGGCAATACAGTGATAAGTTTCTTTTTCAAGCTCGGTATCGTTTTTGGTATTTTTATTCAAAAGGTGCTTCAGCTGTTAATCATATCAGTTCTGTTTAAATTAGAATCTTCCATGATTTCACGTGCTTTGCTTCCCTACTCTCCCCAAAGACAAACTTTACAAATAGAGCAAGAATAAAGTACATCAGTCTGAAAACTATTTACATAGATGTCTTTAATTATAGGTCAATAAATGCGTATGTGTTGTTTTGAGAGAAATTGGACAAATCAATGCACGCGCGCTGATGTTGATGTGTGAATAATGGCACGACCCCGAAGGGGGAGTGCTATTGTGAGCATATCAACATTTGCGCAAGTGCATTGATTTTTCTAATTTTTCGAGAAACAAAACATACGCATGCATTGACCTAATTCATACACGACACTATACAAATAAAAATTCACAATTTAAGCATAATTTTGATCTATGTAAAACGACTAAAAACACTTTAACAAGTTTGCTAACACCCGCAGTGAAAATCGGCGAAGCCGCAAATCTTAAACAACGAATCAAAACAAAACGCGCACTGCGTGATTTGAACGGCGCACACGCGGAGTGCAGGTGGACACTTTCAATGCACTCCGCGTATTTGTAATTCCTGCTTCCTGATTGGTTCAACACTACATAGAGTGTATGAATTTGTTTTTATTTATGTATTTGAGGTTTTTTTCATCCCACCAAAAGCCTCACATAAGTAATCACATGCAAGGAGCAGGGTGCAATTTGTAACATCAAACGAAATAGTAAGAGGAAAAACTTATTTCATGCGAGTGTGACGTGATGTTGTTTCTAGGGCTGTGTCCAAATGCACGATATGCATCACTATGTGCGAACAACTAGAACAACATGTAGTGATTTCTCATTTGACCAAACAGGACATGTACATTTTTTTGTTTAAAGCTTCAGATACTAGTGCTGTTATCGAGATCTGTTTTTCATGTCGACATGTTGCTATTTTAGAATCTCGATATCGACATGATGTCGACATATTATGATCCAAATACCAAGCCGATTGTCCCCGCAAATTAATGTCCGCGATAGTATAGAGTATTACCGCAGATCGAAAATATCGCCAAGTCAATATGCGAAGTGGTGAGGGGGGAACTAGCGTAGGCCTAATTACTTTAAACGATTTGCTATCGTTGGATATTGGGTTTTTTCATACTCTTGCCGATTTTCATTTATAAAAATCACTTTGCCGATTATTTTTTCCCAAATCATTACGGACGATTAAATGTCAATTATATCGACATTTAAAAGTTGATATCGACATGTCGGGATAATAGCCGATATCGACATAATGTCGACATCGTCCATGTCGATGACAGCGGGCAGGGTTGGTGAAATTTTGTCCTTTATAGCATTAAGACGCCAACTATTATATAATGTCTCATTTAGATACCTTTTTGTGCTTGCTGTTCCTCAAGATTGTCTGCCATAGCTTTCTGTGCCTCTTGTATCCTCTTGTATTCTTCCGTCAGATTCTTGCAAACTTTCTTATGAGTGAACCAATGGAGTTTCTGACATGGCTGACTGCAATACACCACCTGCCACGATACCATAAGGATGGAATTTATACAAAGATGAGAAACAATTAAAGAAAACAATAATGAAAGTGAAACATGTTTAGGGCTCTGCCTGTGTCATCATATCTGTATTTCAGGTTTCATTTTTAAGTGATTACACACAGTTTATTATTTTATAAGGACTTGTCTAATTTGACCAATAAAATAAGATGCAGTTCTTCACAGGATGTTCAAGTGAATAATTATCTACAAATAATGCAAACTCATGTTGGCCATTGTTGGCCATTGTTGGCATATAATGCGTATGGTTTAACCCTTTGAACCCGGAGTTATTATAAGGGTTCGGTACACCCACCCTGACTTCTCCGGGGGTAAAATGCTAAATATAGTACACCTATATCATCGGTAATATATGGTACCGATGATAGAGGGCAGTATGCCATTGTACTACACATATAACGTAACCTATTTATAACATAAAAACGTCCGTTTTTATCGCCAAAATTGCCAATCATGACCGTAAAACAATGCATCCCTGTCTGCCTGAGAATCATCTGCGCCATATTGGGTTGCATATTCATCCAATTTCGTGCTATTTTTGACTGTTTTCTTCAGCTAAATTACATCAAAACACAAAGAAAACCTTGCGAAACAATGTATTTCACATCGGGTGAACATCACATGACTTTCAAGTCACATGACCACTCAGTCATATGATCAATGTGTCACCTGGTCGCTCAGGTCGATTTTTCGACCTATCGGGTTATACGACGTTCTCTGATAGGTCGATTCGACCTATCGGGTTCAAAGGGTTAAAATACTGTGACATAAAATCTGTTTGGTTTTGGATTATCTGGTAGTGTTGACCATAGCAGGAGTTATAACGTGAATGGATGTTACATCAAAAACAATAAGGAAATTAACACATTTACAAAAGCATCAATTTCAAGCAAATACATGATAAAGATGACATTAGGCAAAGAGCAGGTTCCTCACTTATGGAATAAGCTTCTGAAGTCTGTAAAAACTGCAGAATCTGTGGATTCATTCAAAACATTGTTAAAGACTTTAATTATGAAATCTGAGAGTGATTTCTTTGATTATTGTTTTTGTGAATTCAGTATCATGTTCTTAATGTGTATGTTATTATTTATGGCTTTGTTGAGATTGTGAATGAGGATTGTCATATAGTTCAACCATGTCAACGCTACCACTTTTGTTTTGTTGTGTTGAAGTGATGACAGTTCTCCTTCATTCACATTTTTTGTACCATTTTTGTTTTGCAATGTTTGTGTCGATGCGCCTGGAGCAACAGTTTTGATGAATGTTGGCGCATTATAAGCTGTCATTATTATTATATGTTGGATCCCCAGGCAAAGCCTAAACCCTAACTCAACCCATGGTTTTTTTTAACAAAGACAAGGAAAGAAGACAGAGAGGAAGCAAGCCATGATTATCACTATCAGCTTCATGTTAGCAAAGTATACTGCGGTATGACACTCGGTCAATTACATCATCGAAAACAATCCACGCGTGCGGTGGGAGATAGGCGATTTGGGTGTGTTAGGGTTAAGGCAGCAGTGGTTAAGCTTCTCTCTTGCCCTAAGGCTGGTTCCTCATGTTAAAACAAGCACTATGGTAGGATACATGAGTTAGTGTTTTAAACACTGGTAAATTTATAATAATATATGATGTTACCTTTTTATCAGACCCTGAAAACATACCATGGTAAACCACCAAAATGTGTCTTATTTCAAGAACACATGTAGATACCTGATTGCATCCGATTGAATACCTACCATTTTACATGCTGAACACTTCTTCAATGCTTTCATATCCCCACATGCTACACACGTTGTGTCTGTATCTACACTGCGACTGCCGTTGATCCCTTGTGTTAAGATTAACAAAGCACAAGGATCATTTCCCTATACATAAATAATATGGTGAGAAATAGATAGGAATTAGCAAAATTAAAATGTGTCTATTTAAAGTAAGACCTGGTGTAGAAGCTTCCCAAGTCAACAAAATAGTAGGACATTAGGTGACGCATGAGCCAGCCTTTCTTCTTTTTTACTGGATCGGGAAAAGTAAATCACATAAGTGCATTTACATAAAAGAATTTTGATGAAAGATGAACAGTATTAGTATTACACATGACTCCTTATTATAAATGTGTTCTTGAAAATACACCGATACTTAGACTTAAGTGTGACCAAGGCTTGAAATGAGAAATTAAGAACCAGGAGATACTTTTTGCACACATTTTCTCCCTGGTTTTCCTTCAGGACTAGGGGCAATTTGTCACATACTAGGGGCTATAAGGATAAAACCACAGAAATATGCCATCCCAAGCCTTGAATTAACTGGGCGCCTGGGAGTTTTTTTACACCTGGTTGCCAAGTTTAAGCTCCCGGTATTTTCAAATTTTGAACAGCAAAGTATAGGACCGGGAGCTACTTATGTCAGAAAAGTCACAAAGTAGCTCCTGGTTCACATGTGCTTAATTCGAGGCTTGTGCCATCCTGAAGATGAGTGCAAAGGAATAACCAGGGGCAATTTACAATTTTAAAGTTGCTCCTGGTGACACAATTTACATAAGAACCGGGGGCATTTCGAGTAAATTTGCTCCCTGCTCCTGCTTATTTCACACTCCGAGTGTGACTTGAATTGGGCAGGATGTTTAAGGACTGGGCCTCTTACATCAATGGCTCCGCAACTTGTATGTGGTTGACTCAACTACAAAACCAATCAACGTATTTTTACAAGGTTACAGCTAAAATCTTTGCATTCAAAAGAGTTATTGAAACATTAACAAATCTAAATTGCTGATTTGTCTGCCTTGGTGTAAAAAAAACTCCCACACACACACCCCAACCCTCGAGTTGAGGTCTGATTACTTACAATGAGAAATGTGACATAAGGGCCAAGGGTCAAAATAACAGGTTTTTTACCAGAGTAAAAATCAGCATGTTCCTTACCGGTGATGTACCTGCAATATTTCTAACCATCTCTTGTAAGAGTTGACTCTCAGGATAAGGGAAATCTTTGATCGAGTCTCGGATGAACTTCTCCATGCCAAGCTGAAATCCATCAGTTTCTCTCCCTCGAAGCAAGCTGTGTTAAGAGGTAGTCAATGAAGCAATAAATAAATGAGTAAACTACTAAATCCTCCAATAATTGTGATTCACAATACCATGCGCCACAAGTGGGTGCTTGGCAGAGGCCAAAATGACAAGTGCATCATGGGAGAACTTAAACATTGTAATTCACCACGAATTACAAATACAGCACAGAAACCTTATCATTATGTGTTTAAATATCAATACATGGATATGCTCATGAATGCATCGTGATGTAACTTTGTTTCTTTTGCATTTCGTCTTTATGGGGAGAGTGTCTGCTTCTGCGTATCCGTGCATTTAGTCACACTCACGTTCTGCTCCTTGTCTGGCGCTCATGCTTGCACACTGTAGCATTTTATTTTCACCTACAATAAGATCCAACGTAGCTAAGCATATCTTTAATTAACTACAATTAATACAGTAGATTCACTTTCATTTTATTGATCATAGGCTTCCAACACTGAGCTGTTTTCGACGTTATTATTATTATACTTGTGCGACAATCCAATGGCAACTAGAATGGTGATGTCAACTAGGCTGATGCATAAAATCGATCGACCGTCAAACACTCGGTCTATTGTTTGCACCGAACGTGCGGTTGATGCATTTCGGTGCCACCGTAACAACCGAAATTTTCGATGGATAATTATTCACTGTAGCGGTTTTCAATCTACCTTTGATCGTCTCTAAGTACCACGGTCTATCCTAATTGACACCTAAACAATCACTTTAGCGGCGCGCTTTGTGACCCACTTCAACGATCGCCGACCGTGGCGAGATGTCCGCCATGACTGGGCAAGCAACACGGCCCAGTTGCATCATGACTGACTGGCAGCCCAGGGAATAAACAAACGTAAACAACCGAAATTTACGATGGCATTTTCTTTGAAATGGATTGGATTGAGCTCTTTAATATTTTATAACGTTTTAATTTCGGTCCAACCATAATTTTCGGTTGAAAATTTCAACCGAGAATTCGCGTTTTTCAGCAACTCTTTCAACCGTTATTTCACCGATTTTAAGTAGGCCTTACTGTGGCATGTGCGCCTACCGCGGTCTTTCCACGTCGGCATAAATAACCACTTTATTGTCATATGTCGCGCTCGAAATATTAAATACACGTGGCGCGATGGCCATCAATTGCAGGGCGGTAACGGGCGGCGGACATCCCACGGGTGATTGTTTTGGTTGGGTGTTTATTTGCCGTGTCTACTTTTGAACCGAATATGCAAACGTAACAACCGAAATTTACGATGGAATTGTTTATGAAATCGATGTAACCAGTATCTTTGTAATTAACATTTACAATATATAAAATCCACTCACATATAATATTCACTCCGTAAATAAAACGGCTGCCGAATTATTTCCATTTATACAGTCTATTAACACGTGTTTTTACAGCTCTTGTATTATCGTCTTCAAATAAAATACGGGATTTCCCATCAACTTGCAATTTTGCATAGCCCAATTGAACACGTACGCCACTGTGACCTTTTGCGACCTCTGACACGATGCTAGCTAATAAAAATAGCTATAGTGCATCCCGAAGAACATGTCGCGCCATTTTGGCATTTACTTGTTAATTTTAATATGGGAAGGAAATCAGTGAACGCAATTATTTATAATTTGTTTATCATATCTCTATTTGTATTCGTGATTATGTACGTGTTTGGAATCAATATATCTTGAATGAATTATGAATTGATGGATGTAAATGATTTGTTTAAATGGAGTGGTTAGATAATTATTACAAAATTGATTGATAGTCTAAAAATTAATTACTTGCTTTTTATATTTTATTGGGTGTAAATGTTGACCAACGGCGAACCCGTTAAACTCTTAACAACTTACGTTAATGTTAAATGTTGTATGTGTGCCTTTCTTAAATTTCTATTCAATGATACACGTGAATGAACACTTGACCCCTCTTAATTTGTGGATTACTATGAATCTATTGAAGTAAAAATGTGACTATTTGTAAGCACATCCTGTGGGTCTATTGAAATAAAATTGGCCATGTATTTACAATCAATACTGGAATCAATATATCTTGAATGAATTATGAATTGATGGATGTAAATGATTTGTTTAAATGGAGTGGTTAGATAATTATTACAAAATTGATTGATAGTCTAAAAATTAATTACTTGCTTTTTATATTTTATTGGGTGTAAATGTTGACCAACGGCGAACCCGTTAAACTCTTAACAACTTACGTTAATGTTAAATGTTGTATGTGTGCCTTTCTTAAATTTCTATTCAATGATACACGTGAATGAACACTTGACCCCTCTTAATTTGTGGATTACTATGAATCTATTGAAGTAAAAATGTGACTATTTGTAAGCACATCCTGTGGGTCTATTGAAATAAAATTGGCCATGTATTTACAATCAATACTGGAGACAAAATTTCTATTCAATGATGCACCTAAAATGACCACTTGACCGTCTGTAAAGTTGTGGATTACTATGAATCTATTGAAATAAAAATTTGACTATTTGTAAGCACATCCTGTGGGTCTATTGAAATAAAGATTGGCTGTTTGTATTATTAAAGAACATCCACATTTGCTGTGAAACATCCCCCATTCAAGTAATCAATACGTGACCGACGGCCCCATTATATAAACACGTGCCTTGAGTCAATGTGAATTGCGCATGACCACATGTTGCCATCACCTACAGCATATTATACGTGTGGGGAAATTTCGCGTGAGATAGGCCTACTTCGAGCCCCTGTAAATATGCGCATGCCCGCAACTATTTTAAAATCACCTACAACGTATGCTGTCAATCAAATATCACGCGCGGTATCATCTAAAGAGAAAAACCCGCCTTCTTAAACAACTAGTGTGTCAATCAAATATCCTCGGTAACATCAGAAGGTAATGAGGTTAGGTTGGTGCCAATTTGTCTAGGCATTGTCTTGAAAGCAACAGTTTGTTTTTTAATTAGGCTAAGTCTCGGAAAACAAATTTGATTGCGTGATCTTCGGATTTATCGGCGTTAGTTTAAACTTTAGATCAACTCGGGTAAATGTAATGGCAATACTTTTTCAATCGCCCCTTCTTCGTTCGTTGTGTGATTGTTTGTCGGATTTCGGATTTCAAAATCTCAATGGGTATGTGATTCATTTTTGTATCGAATAGGCTAACGATTGTAATGTTTTGTTTCTTATACTGGACTGGAAAGGAATAGCTTTGTTTAATAGCAATGACTAGGTAATGGCATTTTTTTCTTCTAATTTCATAATGCTCCTTTCATCTTCATGCTCCCGAAAGAGAGATTCGAAATTTATACTAAATACTCACTTTGACCTACCGCACAATTGCATTATTTATTCGCCTCGTCCATTGCGCGCTGGTAATTTAGGCAGGTATGACGGGGCAAGACTACAGATAACGTCGCCGCTATATACGGCTAATAAATGTGTTGGTGTTCAGCCAAATAATTTAAGCAGGTATGACGAAGCAAGACTACAGATAACGACCGCCGCTATATACGGCTAATAAATGTGTTGGTGTTCAGCCAAATAATTTAAATACTTTCTGGTACCTTGCAATGGAAATAATGTGTGTTGATTAGCAAGCGAGTCATCCATCTCGTTGCACTGGGACTATCGGGGCATGACGATGACTCGAGGGCCGACAGTCGCGCCATACGGCAAAATGTTCAGCCAAGCACGCTAAATAATTGCTAGTACGGTACCTTGCAATGGAAATAGCACGGGCGCGCGTACAAGTAGCGGGTCATGTCTCCACCTCTACTCGTGCCGGGACTAGCGGGGGGCATGACCAAAGGGCCGACCGCGAGCACGCACTATTAATTATGATACAGCTAAATAATCAGCCAAACACGCAAAATCATTTCAGTTACTTGGGAATGACAAACAATCGGGCGGGGCAGGTCATGTAAAACCTGGGGTATTGAAGCCTGCGATACCGGCGGATGGCGGCGGGCAGGATAAGGCAATCACGCCCGTGGTCGTTATTAAAGAAAATCTCGCCGTGTTCGGTAAAAAAAATAAAAAAATAAAAATCGCGCCGTGGTAAAAAAATAATAATAAAAAAAAAGTTTTTTTTTTTTTTGCGCACGTGGTCGTTATAAAAGAAAATCTCGCCGTGTTCGGTAAAAAAAAATAATAATAAAAATCGCGCCGTGGTAAAAAAAAAAAATTAAAAAAAAGATTTTTTTTTTTTGGGGGGGGGGGGGCGGTAATTTCGGTATACTCGGTTATATCGGTGGTTTTTTTCGGTGTCGGTTTCGGTGTTTAAATCAACAACCGCAACAGCCTAATGTCAACCCCAGAGAGGTAAAACATTTGAACAGGCAAGAGTGATTGCTGGTGGCGCATCACATTGCGAATCACAACAATTGTTTTGTTCTGGTGATCTGGCTTACACACAATCATGTGAAAGCAGTAAAATACATAGATAGTTTATTAATCAGCCCCAAATTGGTGAAAAATATTCAGTTTTTATCTCTCCGCGCACAAAAGTCTCGTCGCGCACAAAAGTAATCCCAGCGTCCACGGGCGATTATGGCCACAGACACAAGATTTTATCCCCACGCACGTGTCATGCATATGATGCACAGTGCGCTGTTTGCCTTCATGTAATCCCGCATCCTCTTGTATTCATTCGCTGCTGCAAGGAGGCTTTGCCAATTTGGAGCTGACCAATCTATAACTTTCTATCTACAGGGTGAGTCAAAAAACTGCAATAGTGCAAAGAAGCCATCTTGATTTAAAAACAAATAGAAGGGTGAAAACAATTTAACTTTCAAAATGTTTCAAACTTCAACTTGGTTTTGAATATAATATGGCTTCTTTCAACTATTGTAGTTTTTTGACTCACCCTGTATCAAGTTTTTAAACTTTTCACAAAGGAAAATTGTATTGGATTCTGTAATATATGATCCCTATATATAAATATAATCACAATACAAAGTGCTTAAGTGGGCATTGCAATTGATAATACCTGATTGTTATTATACGCTCAAGCCACTCATGCTATACCTGATTCTAACAAACACTTACTATTTGACAAAAGCTGCCACACCATCTTTCTCCACATCCCACTTATGACACGCCCTCAATACACACGCAAGGTAGTGCATTTTAATAGAGAGTACATCATTGGTCTCACCCGATCCTTTCATCTGTTTTTCACAGATACTGTCCAGTACTCTGGCCAGTGCTGGTGCCTCGTTCAAAAGCTCGTGGGTCTTTTCAATGTGCTGGCTAAGCTGCAAATACAATTATGGAGAACCTCATAATATTTATAAAGATGTGACAAATATATAAATATTAACATTTAGCAACAGTGCAGACTTTGATACAGGTTCATTGTATACAGAAAAGTGAGAAGCAAAGGGGAAAACCTAGTATTGATCAACTAAGATGTGGAGGACACACTTGGCCAGTAAAATAGTACAGGTAAACACTATGTGTAAACTCACCCTAACCCCCGCGAGTTGAGGTCTGATTACTTACAATGAGAAATGTTGACATAAGGGCCAAGGGTCATATAATAACAGTTTTTTTATTTACCATCAGGCCTAGAAATTCGACGCGAATCCGTGAATCCATTGGTGCCAAGATTCATGCAAACTTTCATTCTCGAGAATCCATTTGGATTCGCGTAGCAAGCTCAACTACAAAACATGACAAAGCCTATATTATCGATCTATGTTTTCAATGCAGTTTAATCTCCGATAATTGTTTACTCTTTTTTAACACGTTGGCCCTGGAGGGACCTCTTTCTGTCTTGTTGATTGGTTATTACCGCAATGCTTCCGCTGGCTGGTCCAATTACATACGCTGTTTAAATGGGGCTGTTTCTATCTGATTAAATTTAACAATTTACGATCTAACATTCTAGAAACGTTATCATAATTTGTAAATCATCATGATCATGTGGCTATTTGGCACAGGATTTTATATTGATAGTACAATCGAAATGATCGGTGTTTTATCAGCAAAAATTAGCTCAAATGTTGGGGACAGGGTTTGGTGTTAGAGGAAGTGGAAATTAGTGACCAACTTTCAGCACTCAGTCGTTTATTTTTCAGCATTACCGGGCACTATGACGGAAGGACCGAGGGGTAAAAGTCGCCTAGAGCCCGCATATTTTGACCCTTGATAAGTCAAAGATCAAGCATTGTTGTGCCAGCACTGTCAGTTGATAATACAGGTACATTATGCATGACATTTTACACTGCAAACACTAAGCACTGACATCCCCACCCATCCTGATTGGAAACAGAATACGCTCACGGACTTCACTTATAATACTCACTTTGACTGGATTGAGGTTGTTGAATAGAATTAATTTGTGCAATCCTGGCGCAAGGGATGGCTGTAACTTTGGTTCTTTCTCAAATCCTGTTTTTAGAAAGATAAATGAGATACAAGATGAAATTGTTTGTAATTTGCCAATTATCGCAATTGATCAAGGATAAAAGGGTTAAAATGGTAATGGTCAAACACAGATTGACAACAAGCAACATTTGCCTGAAAAGGGGACCATTACTGTATCAATCAACCAGGTGGACACAAATGCAACCCATATCCCCACATGTACTGAATTGAGCAAAGAGAAAGTAGGAAATTACCACAATATCACCAAAGGAGAGAGGAAAGACTACATTTTCATTGTGTTCCCTAGATAGAGTATGAAACAATCAAAGTAGGAATGTTGTGCAGGCACTTTTGATATGCTGTTTTTGTATGTTTCTCGTATATCTTATTGTATTTTAGTTTATCTTCATATAGCACTTTGAGAACTTGTTGTGGAGCAAGCTATAAGTATTTTGTATTAAAGGTATATTATGTGATCTTTTCCAGGGGATGCCCTCAATCCTCGAAACAACATTGGAAGCAGATTTTCTTGCAGATTTACTTTTCTGATCATAAATCATAAATATATTCCAAGTTACAGAGCGATACGATTCCTAATAACCTCAAAATCATAGTTTTAGTGTGAATTTAGAGTAAAATTTGAAAAAATAGATCGGTACAATCTATTTTCAAACCATGATTTTGAAGTAATTAGGAATCGTATCGATCTGTAACTTTAGAAGATCTTTATGATTTATGATCAAAAATGCAAATCTGCAAGAAAATCTGCTTTCATAGTAAAAATCAACGATAGAGGGCGCTACTTGGAAAAGATCACATAATATGCCTTTAATAATATAATTATTAAACAAATATCAAATCTACAGATCTTTACTCCCAATCCAGCTATATCTGCTGATCATCTATCACCAATCTATCTGTCCTACTGACAAAAAACTAATCATAACTTACCTTGTGGTTTAGTATAGTAAGCAAGATCATCAATAGAGAAGAAGTTATTGATGAGACTGACGCAGGAATGTTGACCAACAAAGGCAGCCATCTGTGAGGCTGTGCGGCCCACTGAGTTGATTGGTGACGTCTTGGCACCGGCTTCTAGCATCATTCTTGTAACGTCAGTGTTTCCTGTAAGAATATTAGAAAGACGATTGTTATAGTTTGATCAATGATCACCTCCAAATTGGAGAAGCCTGCTTACAGCAGTGATGAATGAATACAGGAGGACGCGGTGCGCATGACGGCAACAAGCGCACTGTGCATCATATGCGTGACCACAAAATGGTGTGCATGTGTTTATAATCGCCCACATACACTGGGATTACTTTTGCTCGCAGAGACATAAACAACAAATATTTCTCGCCAATTTGGAATGATTAAACTATAGACTTCAAAATATTGTTAGCTTTTCCTTCAACAACAATTAGGCCTACCATATCACCCTTTTTGTTGCTGTACAATTAAAAATCATGTGGTAAGGGTTTTTTCTTTAAGTTTTTTTTCCCATTAACCTATCTATAAACTTACATGTACAGCACCATGTTAATTCACATTAAATTTCACACCATTTTGACCGATTATCTAGTTCCTGAAAATCATGGGCGCGTAGAGGGTAAATTTTTAAGATATTTATACGAATCTGGTTATACTAAAGGCTAGGGTGCTAAAATAGACTATTTTTAATACTTTTATGGTTGCCACTCCCCCGTGAACACCTTGAAACTTGATAGAAATTATGTTAAATCACTTAAATACCTCCTAATGGGTGTAATTCCCCTGAATGCCCCCCCCCCCTCCCCCCCCCCCCCCCCCCCCCCCCCCCCCCCCCCCCCCTTTGGGACACGCCAAAGAGGTAGAGGTGGCCGAGCGGTCTAGCGCGCTGATCGTCGGTCGGGAATATTCTTTCAATCACAGGATCGTGGGTTCAAGTCGCCTTGAAACCAGGATTCTTTGTTCATCCCAAAAAGTTCCTATCTAGGTCGGAAATTCTACAATCAAATCTTAATTCAGTGTGGGTTAGTGTGGAGTCTCTTTCCGTGGTTTAAGCTGATACTCAGATTTAATTGTAGAATTTTTCCTCTACTCCATTCACTGTGTACAACGTGCAGGTCTATACAGTGAGTGTCAGTTCGCCGTGATTCGGAGATTCACGTTAAGCCGTTGGTCCCGAGATTCCCGTGTATTCAGACGCTTCACCCTGAACATGTTAAAAGTTACAGACCTTATCGTTAAGAGTAGGGGATCATCCCGGGTCTGTTACCTGTACAAAAATCACAACCTCTAAGTTTTAGAGGGCTTCCAGTTTAGCCGAATAGGCTGCTATAGGGAGTTAACAAGCAATAATAAGCAATAAGCCACTGCCAATTACACTTAAAATGTGATATTACAATGCTTGCTCATGTTGCTGGACTACATGTAATTATGCTAACAGACATGCAATGAAGCCATAGAAATAAAACACAGAAATTATCATAAATTATTCCATAAATTGTAAACTTAGATTATTAGAATAACTATATTCCATCTTATTTTATGTCTCATAGATGTAAAGGATGGCATGAAGCCACATCAGTTCTATATTTTAATTTTCTATGAATGAGGAAGCCATAAATTAATGACCTTATTATGTATACTCCATCCTCCTTTTGCTGGTCAGCCGGAAGCTTTTTAGTTGCTCATCATGTGTCAAAGGCATCCCCAAACTCTCTATTTTATTGTGAGATAGGCTTTTACGACGGGTATTCATAATATAAGTAAAAAGTTTTAACGGGTTCGCCGTCGGACAAGTTTTAATCTGTCAAGCTTTCGTCAGGATTAGCTCTGACTTCTTCAGGACCAAATTATTATAATATTAAACAAAACATAGAGATTGCCACTTCTCTTGTTATCATCATTTGGGCTGCCCCTTGCCCGATGATTTGAGAGTAGGTGCCCTTTCCTACTTGTGAAAGAATTGGTGGCTCTGAAAAGAGCCGTTCAGATGGATTGCCGCTTCCACTGAACACGTAGGTTGCCACTGGCCTACTATATATAAATTTGATTCTAATAGAACCTCCAAAGGACTGCCCCTTGACCAATGGAAATAACGTAGAGACTGCCCCTTGTCTACTAAAGACTACAACAAGTCTAATGCACAGTAGTGCGGTCACTGATCTGTAAAGATCGTTTGACGCGCGCTGTAACGAACTTGAGCAGGGTATATAATGGTTCATTGCAGACCTGGCTGAAAAAAATACAAGACTGTTATCGATTGGCGGGATTGATTGATACTGTAGGAAATAGAGAGCGCCAATATTTTATATTATTGCACCTCATACATATTTATAAGCGTATCCTCTTTTTTGATTGGTTCATTTTTGACAAAGTCAGATAAATAAAAAAGCCTGCCGAATGAGTGTTTGTTTTTACACTATTACCAAGGGTGCAGGACTACTAGTACTTCCCACCAGATCAACACAGGCCATCGAAACTAGAGCCTTTATGAATATTACGTAAACATCGTCTGCTAAACATCTGCCAACAAGATTTGCGAACAAACAGACACAGATTTGGGGCTTCTTTTGGATAATTAA
Source organism: Ophiura sarsii (assembly GCA_035610835.1). Classification (NCBI taxonomy): domain Eukaryota; kingdom Metazoa; phylum Echinodermata; class Ophiuroidea; order Amphilepidida; family Ophiuridae; genus Ophiura; species Ophiura sarsii. The sequence continues at coordinate 23,130,412 of CM069456.1, read as the reverse complement.
GATGATACATCGACCAAGCATAATAATACAAAAATCTGTGAAGGTCTTCGGCAATTATTGTGAAGAATAGGAAAGGGTTTTCAATTATATTTTTCTTCTGTAATTGATTCCGCCTTGTATACTGTACCTGATAATGCAGCAAACATGAGAGTAGTATAGCCATTCTCATGTTCATTACGGTTGACATCAGCACCATTTGATAGAAACAGCTGACATAATTCCTGGTTGTTCTTGAATGCCGCATGTTGCAATGGGGTCATTCCATGCTGAAATCATTAACAGAAATGTGCATTTTTCAAAGAACATTCATGATTCTTTTTATGTGAAATAAGAGCGCTGTATAATCAGTTCAATAATTTCTCAATCGGAGCGTAATGCTTGGATTCATCCACCTGTTGAACACACAACACTCACTTGCAATGAATGATGCATTCATTAACGTTAGAAGCCATCCCCCTAAAGCGGCTGTTGCGCATACACACCACACCACATAGGAGATGGGAATTGTTTAAAAATTATTGAGAAATTATTGAACTGATGAGTTGGCAAATACATTGCATGCATGGTGTATTTTACAATGTATTTTGATTAGGTAATGTAATGCGGATCCGAAAAAAATTGAATGTTTTGTGCATGAAACTCATTGCAATATATCCAAAAAATAAGACAACTTGACAATTTTGGAAATGTCAATTTTACCCTTTGTTTGATAATATGCAAATCAAATTCTTAAATTAAAAAAACTAGCCACAATTTCCTGAAAAGTGGCATCTTTGGGTATTTTGGATAGAAACACAATCATGACAGTTATGACATCACAATCACAATTTATGACAGAAATATTTACGTAGGGAGATTGTTAGAGCTGTCATCGACATGGACGATGTCGACATTATGTCGATATTGGCTATTATCCCGATCCCGACATGTCGATATAAACTTTGGGATGTCGATATAATTGACATTAAATCGTCCGTAATGATTTGAGAAAAAAATAATCGGCAAAGTGATTTTTATAAATGAAAATCGGCAAGAGTTGTGAAAAAACAAAACAATATCCAACGATATCAAATCGTTAAAAGTAATTAGGCCTTTATGCTAGTTCCCCCCTCACCACTTCGCATATTGACTTGGCGATATTTTCGATCTGCGGTAATATTCTATACTATCGCGGACATTAATTTGCGGGGACAATCGGCTTGGTATTTGGATCATAATATGTCAGCATCATGTCGATATCGAGATTCTAAAATAGCAACATGTTGACATGAAAAAAAGATCTCGATAACAGCACTAGAGATTGTGCACCATGGAGTGGATACTTACATCATCCAGACAGTCTACATACACATCAGATTCACCAAGCAGTTGCCTTATCACTTCAAGATTAACTGCACCTACAGAATATTAAAAAAATTGCAACATCATAAAACAGTTTTAATATGTCTATATCATTTAGGCCAGTAAATTCACCCAAAATACAGCAAGAGTACCTTATTATAACTTTAGGCCTACCCCTCATTAGTAACAATCACTTTATGGTTCTCTGGTTTACATACATATCCATATTATTACTTCCTCATGTTATTTTTATGAGGTTTTAAGTCAAAACATTTTTCAATTTAAAAAAAAGTAGATTGTTGCATAAAAAGCCAAATAAAAAAATAAACAATCAAGTATGTTAAGGGTGAGGAGTGCAAAAAAAATGGTACCTTTTACTTTTTAGCACCTATCACTAAAATAAAGGGGTTTACAGAAAAGGTAATTATTCTAACATGTGTGTTAGATACCATGCTTTTTTGTGTCATAAAATGTTTACCGAAGCTCCTTCAGAAAAAAAGTTACGTCCATTTATGATGCTAAAAACAGTCAGGAGTGTAACACTTTTTTGGGACATTGAAATTGAACATGTAATTTCTGTAAGCCATAAATAATTAAAACCTTGTTCAATCTGATTCCTAATGAATCTTGTAATAATATGTACTCATTAGTTTCATTTTGTTTTAGTTCAAGTCAAATACAGCTATTCTATGTGCTTCAAAATGTCTTGTTTATCAATGAAGTGTGCACTTTTTAAAAAGGGAGACAAATTCAAATTTTACAAAAAGGTCAGTCATGTAAGAAAGATTGACAAAAGCTACCAATTCTACTTTCCCTTTTTCAAATGGGTACAGTGTTGCCTTTCACTTAATGGTAAATTGACAAGTGTAGATTGCATTAATTACTGGATGTATGCAGATAAAATGTGACACCCTATGAATGTCAGGAGTGTAACATTGACTTTCATCCTATTTTTTAAAGTTGTTCATCCAGATGAATTTGAGCAATGGTATTTATTTTATGTCATACCTGGTGTAACTAAACTATTAGTAATAAAGGTAAATGTGATTTGTTCTTTGTGTCTGTTTCAGAGTGCATATAGGTGGTTGTCAGGAGTGTAACACCATTGCACGCAATGTGTAATGTATTTATCATGACATTAAATACCACTTAAATGCAAATACTGACAAAATTATCAATAGTACATCAAATCAAAATAGTATTTAATCACTGTTACAATATAAATCATGACAATCAATAACACTGTAACTTGATCACAGGCCCTGTCATACCTGCGTGACATTAAGAGACCCTACATTATCCTTCAATAATACATAAATATTTTCAAACATTTTTAGTCCTAGCAATACCATATACTTTTCAGCAATATGTGATATTGTTTAATGAAAACATAGTTCAAAATATGTAAGTACAATGCTTATTTAAAACATGATGTGTGTTATATATTGTTGTTACACTCCTGACATGTATTTAAAGAGCAACAAGAAAGAGAATAAGAAACGCATACCTAGCAAGATAATCAGATTTTAGAAATAAAAATAATAAAGCCTATTCATACATGTAGGAACAGCATTAAGGGCAGTGTCAACCCGGCACTTGTTTCAAAAATTGAATTTCATATTTCTCTATTATTTTATACTTTTATATGTATTCTATCATTACCATCATAAGTTACTAATCGGAAGCGACTATTTCCTGTTCTTTTTGGGTGATTTTAAATTGCTGTCTTGGTAAGTTTGAGCCAGTAAAAGGCGCATGGTTATTTGGCGGAAATTTAAGCGGAGTTCCGCGCTTTTCAAATGTTGCGACAACTGTTCGATCATTGCGTCGCGCGCTGAAACTTCCCGTGCGTAATACTAGACGCGCCGCTTAATATCCGCAACATAGACGCGAAAAACAAAAGAGCGCAAAACAATGTCTAAAAATGTAAACAAAGGCTAATCTTACGATCATTTAAATTTCAGTTTTCTTCCAATTTCTTCATATTGTGACAATATAAATTGAATCTGATAGTTTATTTTGATTGTTCATAATAGTATACTCGCTTTTTAGGTCACACGCACGTGTATTTCCGTGAACATTTAGCTTTAAATGGTGGAAAATGTCAATATTTTTACTAAATCGATGTTTTCTTGAAGTTCAAATTTGAAGGAATTTTACGATTTTTCAGACAACATTAAGTAAAAAAATATCAAACTATCAGGTAAGCTTTTACTACCATTGTGTAGAGGACTTTCAGCGCTAGGAGGCAAATTTTTATTTTTTCGATTATGGATTTCAAAGTCGAGATATGCATCCATTTCTAGCGAAATGTATGCAAAAAAACATGACTTTTAAACTTTTCCGATGTTTTTAGAAATATTTCCAAAACCAAGCCTTATTTTGGAAAAAGAAAAAATTACCTCCTAGACAAAATTGTCTAGTTTACAAAAATGTTTATTAGAACAAATTACCATTTTTTATTTTATAGTTATGCTGTCTGAAAAATGTGGGGTAAAAAAAAAATCGCTTTATGGTTCATTTCTCAAAATGTAGTTTATTTGGTATCACATTGATATCACCATCGGATTCCTTATCAAATTTCCTTTCTATAAATGTATACTTGTATGTACTTTTATTCAATATTCTCAAACTTAGAAGCAAAAGTTGATCATCAAAATAATAGGGTTGACACTTCCCTTAATTGAATGGTAAATATTGCAATGTTCTAGTACTTACTAATTTTAGTTGTTTGTCATTAACAAGAACTATCTTATAAGAGAACAGTAATAAAAAAAATAAACAATTGCACTTAATCCACAACCTTATAAAAGAACAGAAATAAATAATAAATAAATGAATATTAAATGAATAAATACCAAATAAATAAATATATAAATAAATAAATATATAAATAAATAAATATATAAATAAATAAATATATAAATAAATAAATAAATAAATACTTGAGAATGAAGCTTGATATTAAAGTACTAGCTGAACTGAGGAAAAAGTTGTGAACAAATGATGAAGTCTGCATCTAAATTTGAGAAATACTGATTACAGTTCATATGACAGTTTTTGGTCATTATATTCAATGATTTTGATACTGAGGAGAAATGTTATTGTACTTGAGTAAAACCAACAAATACCTTGATACACTTTTGGAAATCTGCAGCAGGACTTATTGCTATGTCAGGAGTGTAACACTTTTCAAATTGCTTAAGTTTATAAACCTCAATGATGATAAACCATCTTAGAAAAGAAATACAATTATCATGCTTTTGTGTAAGATTATAGTTTTAATATAGTTACAATGTAGTTCACTTTTGCTATTGTTGGATCGCATTTAATATGTTACCTTGTAGTTAAGTAGAATTTCAATTATATGGAGGCATGGGTACCATGCCCTCATGAACCTAGTTGACAGTTATTAATTTGAATAGATTAGTTGGTGAAATATGAAGCAACCTTCAATTCATTCTGTATAAAGAGGCTGTGAACTAATTATCTTCAAACTCTAATGTATGGGCATGTACAATTCATATGTCAGGAGTGTAACACAAGGTAAAGAAATAACTATCTGCTGCTTGATACTAAATTGACTTGGCAGTGACATGTATGATAAGGTCCAAATAGTCAAGAATTCGATATATGCTCAACTTACATGTTTGGTTTGATTAACAATGGTTTAAAATTGAAAATCTGCATATTTGTTTGCCAAAGTGATACATCTGAACTGATTTTCAATATGAATAATGATGACAAAGTTGGGTGATATCCATAAAATGTGTGTACTTTGTTGGTGGTAAATGTGTTGTATGTTTAAAAACCCAAACATTTCCTTTTAAAGCAATGACAACAACTTGTGATCTCTAGAACTGAGAGTATTTGTCAGTATATTGGTATGTCAGGAGTGTAACATTAGGTGCCCAAAGTATAAATACATATCAGTATTGTACTGACATATGAAAAATTTGCTCCAAATTCTTTGTGTGTTTATCAAAATAACATTTTGCTCCATTAAAAAGTCTTTTAGACTGATTTTCTGCTGGTAGTATTGGTGTTAAAATATACCTTTTGTTGCTTAATGAGAAAACAGTGTGAAAAATTAACATAAGTTGGTACAATGATTGTCAAAGAAGACTAAATTTAGTATGTATTATAGTTTTCTTGGTGCTTTATATGTTTGCCAATGTAAATATTTTGTTTTAAAACAAGACAAGGGTTTTATGATCCATAGAATTACAGGTATCTAGGAAAATTGGCATGTCAGGAGTGTAACACAAACTTAACAAATTGAAGCACTTTTTTCCCTGTGCACTATTTTGCCAAGAATTATGTTATGAACTTGAAACTTTCACTGTAGTTTCAAGTTAGTGTTGTTTATCATGTAAATATGTTAAAACGGTCTGTGACAGTTCTCCTTTTTTACTGTGAAAACTTTTGCATCCCAAAGTAGGCAAAATCAAGTGATTTCTACAGAAAAATTGATTTTTTTTTCAATTTTTTGAGGTACAAAGATGCTTTAAAGTCATTTTATATGTTAAAACATGTTAAATGTGTACTTTGAATATTAAAGTTGTGTTGGTATGCATTATTATAGTTACATTTAAAAAGAAACAGTGCTTGTGTGATTTATCATTGAAAATGTGCATATTCTGTAGTAAACATGCTGAAAAAAAATAAATTGAAGGATTCAGACTGCCCCTTGAGTTATTTCACAAAGTTCAACATACTAACTTCAAAGTAACACAAAAAAATTGTTTGAAAAGTGAATTTGAAATTTTGGTCAGAATGTCCCATTTTGGTACCATTTTTTTTGCACTCACCCTTAACGTCCTCCTCGCCCACTTCATTTTTTTCTCTTTATTTCAGTCATAACTTTTTTCCCGAGGTGTTTAGGATAGAGTAGAGATCATATTTTGTATCCAAAGAATCTGTATACAGCTTGGTTTAAATAGCTCAACTTATTTCACTTTCCAAGAAATACTGGCTTAAATTTGGATAGCCTTATTCCCGCTACATTAAACAAAATGATGCCGACTGTCTATGCTAGACATAAAATGCAGGTGGAGATGTTACACTTGCGCGAGATTTAAGATGTAATTTTCTCAGTAAATGTTCAACCTATAATGGTCAATTTGGTATCAAATTGAAGCTTTCATGGAGAAGAACATATTTAAAGTAAAGAATATGTTCAAACAAGCCTCGATTTAAGTGGGAGCTGGGAGTTTTTTGCCCCCCGGTTGCCAAGTTTTTGCTCCCGGTGTTTTCAAATTTTGTATAGCAAAGTATATGAGCGGGAGCTACTTTTGTCAGAAAAGTTACAAAGTAGCTCCCGGTTCACACATCCTTAAATCGAGGCTTGTGTTCAAATATACTTTGCATTTGCTAATTAGCATTTAATCACCAAAATTGTTGAGGTGGAGGGTGACAGGCGGAGAATGATCAGGCGGAGCAAAATTTGATAAATGCAACCCCCTGGGGACACAAACATGCAAATGTCAAAATATTTTTTGATATTCTTTTTATAACATTGGTGCACTATAATTATATAATATAACACCCAACAATTGAAATCCAGGTAGTTTATATTTATTTTATCACTAATTTCGTATTGCTGATCATTTCTGATCATCGCTATCGCTAGTGGTTTCCCATTGACTTCTATGGTAAAACAAGCTTCAAAAGATACCGGCGCAAAACACTCAACCATTAAAAGGATTCCAACTTGTTACCAATGGAAAGCTATTAATTACTTTCATCATTTAAAAAAAACCATGTAAATCATTTTTGGGTTACTACATTTGAATTTTGCACTGTTTAAACATTTGACATTTTATTCAAATTATGCATCGTTTCAAGGTCATACAAGTAAGTCCCATGTGGGCATGTGTGGTGCAGTGGGTAGAGCACTGGACTCATGATCTAAAGGTTGTGGGTTCGAGTCCCGCTGTGGTCAAAATGTTGTGCTCTTGAGTAAGGCACTTTGTCGCAATTACTCCTCTCTATACCCAGGTGTATTTAAATGGGTACCGACATTCTTTTTTTTCAGAGCTGGGAAGGTAACAGACTTGCTGTGGAGGAGGTGTAGCGAGCCCCACACAGCAACATTATAAAAAGGAGTGAGTCTGGCCCTATCGCTTTGAAAGGGAGATGGGCACTCCGCTCCTGGTATTACAGGGTTGACCGCCTTTCCCATGGGGAATGGACCTTTTCAAGGGCAAGTATATTTTGAGATTCCCTGTTTTGTAAGCTTTAAGAAAATGTATACTTAGGGGGGGGGATTGTTTTAAGTTTGGCAAAGAAACAACTTGTAAATCGCATTTCAATGCATTTAACTACTAGTGTAATGAGCATGTAACGCAAACCGGCCCAACTTGAAATGCATGGCCATTCAAGTAATATGTATGTATACATTAATTGGTTTAATAATTATAAATCTCTCACCCTATGATATTTTCGGGCCTATAATCAAAACAAAATATTGTCGATCACAGCATATACGGTTTCCCACCCCAGCATCCCATGCGACTGGTGCGTAACCGAGGTCAATCGGCAAGGTCTTAGTAGGCATCATAGCACACATAACATTCAAATGATTGAGACATGTACAAAATTGGATTCAAATGAAAGATTGCAATGAAAGATTTATTTTCCAAAAAGAATTATGACAATCGGTCAATGCATTCTTGTGGTACAGTGTTTTGAGATACTCGGAAAATGGCCGAAAACCTGCCAAAAACAGTAACAATGCCCACAAATATAATTTATCAGGATTTAGAGAGCTCAATTTGTTAATAATGTAACATTCAAAACACCATTTACACATATTTCTTTAACAATCGAATATCTATATACCCTGTTAAATTAAAAAATATGGTAAAATTATATTGCATTAAGCTAAAATAACCTAGTGAAATTGGTCATTTTGACCAGTTTTACTGACTGCAATCAAAAAAGTGACTAAGTCCAGCTAATTAATATGCTTAAATGTTATAAATCCAGATGTGAATGGTGTATTGCAATCAAACTTGGTACTATGGCTAATTGTACGATACCCAATCTTTTAAACTATAATTTAGTTTCATAAGCTCATTAAATATGCAAATTAGCTAATTATCTATTCAAGTCATTGATATGCAAATGAGCAATGTCCGACAATTTTTTTCCCATCATAAGAGTGATCGGTAATAGATATATAACATGTATACCCAATTTGATTGACAAATATTGATGGATTTAGAAATTAAACAAGCTTTTCCATTTCTTAAATACCCATATTCAAATTCTCAGTCTTTTCCTCACACGAGGCACTCAAAGGATGCAAAAACTGAGCATATCACTAAATTGATTGAAGTGTTAAGTACAATATCTCAGGTTAGATTTATTTAAATCGGCCCACTAGTATATTCAAGTTCAGAGCCAATTTCAAAAATTGGTAAAAACAGTCATGTAACTAAAAAACCTGATGATAAGTATTTATACCTGGATCAAGGTTATATAGTCCAAGGTCATGACTACCATATATGGCAAGCTCACTGCCCTACAGGGAGTGCCTCTCGTGAGGATAATTAATTTTATATAGGGATGTTTTTCAAAGTGGAGCTGCATACATTATATGAAAAGATTGTTTTGCATAAGGGCTTACAGACCACTCCTACATGTTACTCATTTTGCATGATTAATTAATCCAAATATTGTATGGCTGTCTTCATGACTTGGATTAGTGCATCCATGCACGCCAATTGAGGCAACAATACAAAACCACATTCCACATCGTGAATAGCCATCCATTCAATAATGCCAAATGAGTAACAGGTAGCAGTGGATGTAGGGCTTTATGCAACACAGCTATTCATATGTTGTTGTTCACTGGTGTAATGCTCCCAGTGGCAGACTCTGTGTGTGTGCATTGTGCTATGCCTAGTCTTAGCCAGAGACCCGTTCACCTGTCATCCGAACGGGCAGATTACTCCCAGGACGGGCAGATTTAAGGAATTTAACAGTGTGATATTCTAAAAATAGTTGTTGTAAGAGTTTAGTGAAAAATGTTGAAAATGTCATTGTTTTAATGCCCAAAACACTACACTTGCGCGAGCACACGTTTTTTGGCCACCGTTTTGGTTTTTCACCCTCGACAAATTATTAAGCCAGTGAAATTGCTGAGCTAAGCCTAAGGACCCAAAATCGTGACTTGTTTTTTAGCTCTTTTTTACACGTAATCCAATAGGCGGTATATTTAGTGCTGTGCCCCTTTAAATTTTGATTATGGTCGAGCTGTGTGGACTGCAGTGCAGTGACAGTGTCTCAGTGTGTGTGAGAATTGAAGTAAGCTTACCCTTTTCCTTATTGAGATTCTCGAATAGCTCCTTCTCATGCTCTGTTACCTGACCTTTGATTCGTTTTGGCGCCATACTCTAAAAATATAAAGAAAGTTAATTATTGTCTAAATTTGGACAATAGTGGGGGTGAAATTGCAATGATTGTTAGAGTCTAATCCTCAATCAAAATAGGTCTCCAGTTGTTGTTGATTGATGAAGAAAGAGAGAACGATCTAGATTTTAAACACAAATTGCACGGGGGGAAAATATAAGCAAAACATTAAAAATAGCCGTATGAGAGTTAAATATATAACATTAAAATCGTCGATTTTAAAATCAATAAGCTATTTCCCAGTGTTCTTGTTTATTATCGTAAAGTGTTGTTATTTAAGTTCTATTTTATTTTTTACAATTATCATTTTGTTGACTCGTGTACTACATGGACTGTACGGTGAAATACGGAAAACAGATACCTAGTTTTATTTACGCTCCGTTTGCGTTGCATAGCAGAAGAATCATAAGCAAGTACAAAGGGGAACCAGCCATAATGTCTTCTGCTAATTTTCCAGGGGTGCACAGGCAAAATAAAGGGTTTAAAAAAAGGTAAAACGCCCCTATAATTAGATCACTTTTGTTTTCATAACTTCACACACATACATGATTTGTTCATGCATGACTACTACATGTATTCTATTTGGCCATCATCACGGGACAGTGACCTAACCGCGTTTTTTGCAGCACATATCGCGCATGCCCCCCGTGGCACTGGCGTATCGCGTCCCATACACATGAGCGTTGAAAGGCGGAAGATACATACGCATGCGTAAAAAGACTCCCCATATTTTTCTCATGTCTCGGTAAAATCTTAGGGGCCAGAAATGTTCCATTTATAAATTTGAGGCTAAAATGTGGTGAATTACTGCCAAAGGTGGTTTGTGTACTACCCAAAGGGCAAAATTATTGAGTGACTTTGTGCTTATAAAACAAGAACCATTGGAGTAATATGCAACTCAAACTTTGGAATGTGACAATTTTAAGGATGAACTGGACCTTTCATGTAAAATAGAAAACATCAAGTTGAAAATCGGACCAGCAAATCAGAACATCTACCTTTAAGTTACGTCACTGTCCAGAGGAAGCCAAATATAGAGTAGAGCCAACAGTGTGCACCAATAATGAATTTATCTGCATCGTACATCATTTGGTAGGTAATATGTGATTGTTTGGGGAAAGTAAATGTGGTATTTTAATAATTTTAAAGGGGAAACTTTTTGATGGAAGCCAGTGTTTTCCCTTCTAAAGTGTTTCAATCGCTCACAACGCATTATTGTGTTAGTTATGCAAACAAACGTGTATAGGATCTTGAAAAATGCCACTTTTTCTGAAAACATCATGTTGGGAAAATATCACTATTTTGAGAAAAGTAATGATGATATATTGAAATGGGGAAACTTTCTTTGGGTAGCCAAGCGGTTTTTCCTTGTTATAAGTGTTTCAATCTCTCAAAACGTCTAATTGTGTGTGGAGTTTAATGGAAACAAACGTGAACTGATTTCGGGGAGGGGGGACTTACTTTTTTGAACCCTTTATAAAATGTTGACTTAGCTGCAAGTCACAGTTAGACCCCAAGTTTAGTGCTTTAAAAGCAGGGAGGTGTTATGGTAATAACATCTCTCTGTTTTAAAGGTATATTATGTGATCTTTCCAGGGAACGCCCTCAACATCGAAAAAAAAATAGAAAGCAGATTTTCTTGCAGATTTACATTTCTGATCATAAATCATGCATACATTCCAAGTTACAGGGCGATACGATTCTTAATTACTTCAAAATCATGGTTTTAGAGTGAAAATAAACTGTCGGAATTCCGACAGTTTATATTTTTCACTCTAAATTCACTCTAAAACCATGATTTTGAGGTAATTAGGAATCGTATCGCTCTGTAACTTGGAATGTATGTATGATTTATGATCGGAAATGTAAATCTGCAAGAAAATCTACTTTCTAAAAAAAATAATGAATAGAGGGCGCTCTTTGGAAAAGATCACATAATATGCCTTTAAGTATGAGCGTTTCATAGCAAACATTCTTATGTCACTTTCATTGGCAATTTTTACCCCGGGTCCCAGATATCTGGGGGTCATAGTTTTTTACATGGCCAATTTATAAGGGGGCCATGAAATCAATTGTACTGGGGGGGGGGGGGGGTCAAAGCAAAATACTGATTTAAAGGGCTTTACGTTTAATTTTAATAATTATATAGAGGTTTATTTATTACGAGTTCCACCCCCGGAAAATATCTCGCCCAATCTCTAGTCAAAGCACCTTATTGGGCGTCAAAATGAATTCAAGATGGCGGCTTTCATGAAGGTGTCGAGGAATATCGGATTCGGTCGCTTTTATGGTGTATTGCAAAGACTTCCACAGGGTAAACAGTCCAGAACATGTCAAGCTAAAATAAGTTCCTCAGCAATTAGCTGCGGATGTCAATGCCATGAGAGGAAAATACTGGTAATGTCTATTTTGTCGTGATTAAAGAACAGCCTAATGATGTATAGGATCAGAATTTTGAACCTTTTTTAAATGTAATATTGGCGTAAGCTTACTTCCTTGTTATTATGTTGCTTCTACGAATCAATTCAAGAACCAACTTGACAAAACATTGGTCCGAAAATGGATATGGGAATCTAAAAGGCTTACACATATAATTTTTTACCCATCAAACCTTAAGTTAAGGCAATAACTTAAGCATGGGCAATATCACCTTATCGCGATCAACGATGTGGAGATTTTTCAACGATGTGGAGATTTTTTTTTGAATGCCAGAATATTCACAATTCACAATTAACCCACAATATCATCTTGAAATGATGTTACACCAACAGTGAAAATATATAACATCCAAAAATATATACTTTAAAACCTACATTTGCATCTTTTTCCAACTGCAAAGGGTTATCATGAGGTTAATTGCTTTTCAGCATGTCCAATAAGGGTTTTGGATGTGTATATACTTTGAAGGTCAAAATGTAAACTTGTTTACTTTATTGAAAACTTTTGACATTGAGCCTCTTGATTTGGAGTGGAGGTCTTGTGAGAGAAATTTGGTAATTATCGCCATGTCTATAATAATTAATATCGCGATATGTTTATTGCCACGATGTGCTATATGCAATGCACTGGTGATGCCCAAGCCTATCTTAAGTGTAAGTATTGTAACAAAACCTCAGGGGGGTGATGTGCAATTCCTAACCAGAAAACTTAACCAGCCAGAATCTGAGTAGGCCCAGCCCTATTTCACACCTTGGCTTAAAAACAGTAAAGTATTTCACTAGCAAACATTAAAATAGTCAAGACACATAAAATATAGAATGTTTAATGCTTTAATTGTATTCAATCATGGGCTCTAGTATTAGCCTTTCTCTTCTCAAGAATTCATAAACAATGTGCTCTAATAAAGAGATCATATTTCATGTATATCAGTCACCATGGAATCGTGGATTTAATAAAGTGTGGGTGTGGGGGTGTAGCCTAAGCTTATTATAAAACGGTCAACCGTCCATTATTTGCTTTCATAATATTATTAAGCCTGGTTTATTTTATGTTTAGAGAACCTACAAAACGCATAAAAGGAGTCTTTTTCACAAGAATAACAATCTCACAATCTGGGCTAAACCCAATTAGGCTATAGGCCTAGGCCTCGCCTAGGGCCTACACGATTGTTTACGCAAATGACATCACACGTCATTTACCAACAAAGGTTGTTTACCTAGATTATGTTTACGCACACTTCATATCCAAGTGCCCTTTTCATTGACAACAATACTTAAAATTCACCGCTGTTTTCACCTCGTATCTACAGCGATCCATGACTCCTTTTACGTTCTCGAACGGCTATATTTGTTTACATTTTAATATTATTTATTAGGCTATTTATTTCGTAAATGCTGAGCAGGATACTTAATAATTAAAGAGGAGGCATCTTAGTACCTTACAATACATGGTTCGGATCTTAAATTGGAGATCAGGTTAATTTAATGGCTAAGAATGAGATGCTTTCCAAACGTTCGTTCACATACCAAAGACAGCTGAATCTCACGACGATGAACATCGTGGATTTGTATAAAGAGAAAAAGAATGTATAATCTTGACTTTATCCGATATAACCGGTCATTCAATACAGATATAACACCATGAAGCCAACAAGCTTTCACTAATGGGTCGCCTGCGACGGGTAAAGCACAGATATTTAGAAACAAGAATTATACTTTTAACATAGCCATTATCTCAACCAAACCTCCAATCAAGAACCACAGGTGCCCATAAGCAACCATTTATGAGGAACCAATCTTACTTTACAAAACGGTCTTAAAACTACACCAAAGTCAAGTTATGAAAGTCAAGTTAATTTATATTAATTATCATGATTTATAGTTTAGTAATTAGTAGCCAAATAATTGGCCGGTTGCCACGGCCTAAGCCGCAGCAAAACCTTGCAACGCTACATGTTGCTCACCTACGCACAAAACAAACCTGCAAGAAGCTGCAGTGGTGAATACAAAAAAAGCAGACGGTTTAAAAAGTTAAGCCTAAAACAAACACGACCTTCACACTAGACCGCCAGAACGAGAGTGAGCACTTGAACATGACGTAATTACCGCCAGAGATCTCTGATTGGATAAAAGCCTAATTAATTGATCTGCCGAAGGCCGGAAATGCACGAGTCGAGTTCGACGATCGTAACTCATGTAATTGTGTATCGGACGGCAGAGATCGATCTTTGCCTAAATCAAGTAAATTATAATCAACAGCATTTAATGATGTCATATATTTATGAGTTATAATATAGGCCAAAAATCACTTTATTACAGTATAATAGGCCCTAATTATAATTAACCCATTTGTTTGTTTGTTGTTTAATGTGTGTGTGTTTGCTTAAACGGTCGGTCCGTACGGACACACGCTTGGGTCCTGAAGGGACCAGGCTCAAGAAAGATTTATAAATATATTTGTACAACTTTCAAATTGTTAACATTATTTTGAAATTTAACTTAAGTCACACAAAAATACGCACATGTGAAATCCATTGAAAATACATGCACCGAAGTGCTCTCATGGGCTGCGCGTACTCAAATATAAAGTCTGTAAGGCTACCATTCTACTAAATAAATATTAAAATAAATTAAATTGTCAGTGAAAAATAGAAATTTGACAAAGTTTAGGGCTTCCGTCTTTTTGGTATGGTACCCAAATCATGATTTGGGTAATGTAAGGTCTTTTAGTAAGGTAGGAGTAGGACAGGGAATCGTTGACTTGCATTTTATTTTGGCAAAGAGGACGACGTAAAAAGTGAATAGCCCAATAGGTAGAGAGTGGTGGTACCATATATAGTGAAGCTACACTTACTTCCAGTACCGATTGTGAGTCTTGGGACTAGCACCAGGGTGGTGTGCAATTTCCCATAATTTGGCTAACTAATGCTTCTAAGCAAGTGTGTAAGGCCAGGGGAACCAGTATAACCATGCCATATTTAGTTAACAATCATGTAAGTAAAATACTGAAAATATTGTAGCTTTTGAAATAAATTGGGTTTTTTTCACAGAAAACGATCCTCAAAAGTAATAATTTTGATCAGAATAAATGAAATACTTATAGGATCTTTAGATAAGGTGCTATGCTGTGGGTCATAGTTATTTCATGTCAATGAGTCATCAGCCTGGAACTGTACCAAAACAACTACAGAGCAGAGCTAACACCCTGGTGAAGCCTCACCTACAGTTCGCCTCAAGATGCCTGGAATCCTAGGACAAAGCAGAGCAAAGATTTACTAGAGAAAGTCCAGAGACGAGCTGCGATATTCGTAGTGGGAGATTTCCAGAAGACCTCCTCAAGTGTCACAGAAATGCTCCAAAGACTCAAATGGGAGACTGTGGAAGAAAGCTGGATAAATCAAGAATGAGGACATTGCACAAAATTATCACAAACCAACTAGCTATCAATGGGCAGAAATACTTCAAAGGCAAACCATCCAGGGAGAGCATGACAGGCAACTTGTCAAAGTTGTCTTACATGAGACACCTAACATACCAATAATGAAGGAGTCCTTCTTTGCAGAAGCCAGTGATTGTTGGAATGTACTGCCAGCTACTGATCAACCAAACACCAACAAAGTCTCCAGCCTCCCCCATGACATAAACATTTTGTATGACCTAGGCATCATTCGAGTCAAGTCAACCTCTAGTCATACTCTAATTTACACTTGCAGATGTTCTCAGAGGAAGAAATAACAAGGTAACGGGGTAACAGATCTGACACAGGTCAGAATTTGGCATGCTTGCTTTTGTGTTGATAGGACAGGGCCAAAACAACCACTAGCAAAAAACCAAAAAAATCCGACCGACCAACCCTACCTTTTTGACAGCATCTATATGGACAAGCAAACATTTTTTTATTTTTTGCCTAGTGCTGTTGATGTAGAATAATTTAGATTTTCTGGAAACCCCTGTTTTGCCACCTGGTATGGTTATTTTTTGTATTTGTCTTTTAATTTTGTGTTTGTTTATTTTGTTTCATTTTGATGTTGTTTTCTTTAATCAAATCAAAAAGGCACTTTATTGCCCCTCTTCATTTTCTATCACACTTTGATGATTTTGATCATTTTCTTTTCTTTTTCAGACTGGGAAATCACATAAGATGCATCATCGGAAGATATACCCCAAAGTTAATAATACAAGGTATGTATACCTGAAATAAATAAAAGCAATTGTCTGAGAACGATGAGAGAAGACACATCAAAAAGTTACTATTCAGTCATTCTTTTATGATGCACAACTTCATCACATTTATGTGCCTGATATTAAAGAAATGTTCTGGCATCACATTTATTCTTCAGTATAGCATAAACTTGATAGACCTCGTGATTGAAGACTGTTGTTCCGTTAGCTAAATCCTTTGCTAAACATCGTGTAGCATAACAAACTAATAAGTAATTATATTGCTAAGATCAGAGTTAGTACAAGTAACAAGCAACATCTGCATAAGGGCAATTCCATGATTTGGTGGTATGACCTAAAAGCTTATCACGTCATGTTAATTTAGGATGTCCTCTTCCTCAATGATTATCTCAGCTAGTTCTTCCACTAAGTCTTGAGAGTTTTTAACATGATGGTCTGCTGTAGCAACTTTCACACATTTTTGACGAACTTTTACTCTCTGGAGTCAAGAAACAAACTGGCAACTCCATAGCCGCCACTGGGAAAACTCCTTCTAGCGTCGGTGACAGTCATTAGCTCACAACAATCAAATAATAGTTGAGAAAGGCATGTTACCGAAACGTACACACACTAAGTAATCTTTTGGATCAGTTCATAAGAACCTTATTTTCACCATTTATTGCTACCTGATGAATCTATTCACAGTTAATATTCATGTTAGGCAGATTTGCGATTTATTTCATTTTTTGAATGTGAATAAAAAAAATGAAATGCGCAAATTTACATCGCAAAAAACAAAATGCGTGTCGGCCTACCAGAAACAAACTTAGCTTTTTTCTGCCTTAACCAGGAGCTGTCAAGGGAAGAATCGAGTGAAACTACCTTTGATGTTATGTTTTATGGTCTAACATGTGTTTTGTGGCATATTACTAGGCATACACGTATATAGTTCAGATGGTGACATTTTAATTCCTTTGATGCAGATATTTATCAACAGATAGCAATCCCAATCCAGTGGAAAATTGTAGTCCAGAACAGCTGACACAGAAGGAATTGAGCACTTTACATCAAGATATTACTAAGGTATGGTCATAGTTTGTTTGGAAGATTTGTTTTTTAATTCCCATCAAGCATAGTATACTTCTGGATATGCAAATGTGTCGACATACATGCAATCGGCATGGTAAAACAAAGCATTTGAAACATGTCTCCCAGAATGTAATAAAGTTGCACAAGATTGAGACTATTATAAACTGGGAATTGATACATTAGATTTAATGACAGTTTTGTTTTTCTTGGTGTTGGCTTCTATCAGCTATATTCAAATGGCTTCTTTCCCATATCCATGATATACACTGGCACTCATAAGTATTACCGCAGTGAACATACCCTAAAAATTCCATCTTCTATGAACAAACTATTGATTATTTTCACTAGTAACAACAGTGTATGTCTGCATTACATAGTTGTTCTTCATAAATTCATGTTTGTTGTATGTTGTGTTCATCAGATTTTCGACTAAACTCTATAAATTGAGACCAGTCTAAAGCTACACAGTGAAATCCCATAGACATTTGCCTCATTATATATTCATGAGCTCATTATCGCCATTGTAACGCTATGGGAACATCTTCTCTTACCTATACCTTCTTTGTAAAAAGTCAGTGCTTTAACAATTAATTGCTAAATTCACAAATGCAATATCCTATAAAGGATGCCCAGTACTTATAAATGCCTAAAACATGGTAATTTGATGAGGAGGTAATTTGAATTTTCAAGAAAATCCTGAAATTTAAAAGACAATTTAAATATTTTGGTTTGAAAATCAGTGTTCGAAAATGCGACAGAGAACCACGCAGATTGTTTGTATTTTACGCGAGGCAGCACACAGGCCTACATGTAGCCGGTTTTAAAATTACCGCGACAATGATTTGCATTCATGCAAGACAGTCACCGTAACATTCAGTCAGTCGGTCTCTCAGTTGTGCCATATTTATGTAAAGCATAGCCCAACAGATTACATGTACTAGACGAACGCGTACTTATTGTCAGATGTGTTTAATTGGGCGATATCTCTATCTTTCACATTATAACAGTCAACTACCATTCATAAAAGAATGCACTAAAAGGGTGATCGATTCAAGTCTAACAAAAGAGTTGAGCAAGTCAATTCAAAATAATGTATGTTGGATCATGCGATAACTGAACTTATTCGGTGATTAATATTTTCTAATAGCGTAGGTCAGGCTTGGTTGGTCTCAAATTTTTCTGAACGGACTTGACAAGCCGTCTCACTAAGGGGGTGTCACTACGTTGAAAAATTTTCTGAATCCAAAAATACGAAGATTGCAATTAAACCAGACATATTCACCAAGACGAGCTCAACATGCTCAATGGTGTGTAAAAATGCATGTGCTTGGTATAAATATCATGTGCATCAGTTCAAAGTGTTTATATAGCCCATGTTCTATCCACACATTTCAATATGACAGAATACCCCTGTATGTAACATCGTTATTGCTGCTGCAAGTTTTCAACAACAAAATTGGCTGGTTCCCAGTACGCGACAGTTATCCTTCTACAACCAAAACTTTAATAAAGTTATGTCTCGAAATATTAGCTTTTCTGGAAGATTCCAGTAACCTTTTCAAAACATGAGCCGAGTTCTAGGTATTAATGAGTATTGGAAGTCCCTGGCATAATAACTATACGTGCTGAGATTTTATAAAATAATGTAAAACTAATGATTTGTTAGAGATGATTTTCGCAAGTAAAGATATCCCATGGCGTTACACGGCGATAATGAGCTCATGAATATATAATGAGTCAAATGTCTATGGGATTTCACTGTGTAGCTTTAGACTGTTCTCAATTTATAGGGTTTTGTCGAAAATCTGATGAACATAACATACAACAAACATGAATTTATGAAGAAGAACTATATAATGCAGACATAGAATGTCATTACTAGTGAAAATCATCAATGGTTTGTTCATAGAAGATGAAATTTCTAGGATATATTCACTGCGGTAATACTTATGAGTGCCAGTGTATGTTAAAGATGGAAGAGGTTAAAAATGATATTATGCCTTTAACCCTAGCCCTACTACACCACACGTTTTAATAACCCAGCGTGCAAGTTTTTGGGCTACAAAATGGACCCAGGCTATATTATGAGGCGAATATACTGAGCCGAGTAGCCTTGGCAGCTGTGGTGTAGTGGAATGGAGATGGGCTTTGGTGCAGGAGGTCCGTGGTTCAAATTCCGGGGGGAGGGGGGGGGGGGGGGGGGGAGTCAGGGTGACCTTTTGGGTGAACTTTTTCTGTCGGAAAAAAAATCTGTTGCCGTGTGGTATTATAGAGTTAGGGTTATATTAGCTGACAGGAATACTACACTACTGCAGAAAAAAATGCTATTATAAATACCAATCAATTATAGAACAGTAATATATAAGGTTTTGTTTCATTGTATTTCAGGAATTACAATGTGGTAACAATGAATTGCAGGAGGTTTCACACTACTATTTTGATGGTAAAGGCAAATCATTCAGACCTATGGTAGTACTACTGATGGCAAAGGCTTGCAATATAAACAACCAAATAAATAATGGGTAAGATTGAAAAACTAGTCTGCCTAGGCTTTATCGTCGATATTCTTTCAAAACCTTTTTATATCCATCCAGCCCTTCAGCATGTATAAAGTAATACTTCTATAGTGTATGACCTTTAGGCGGTCTGCTCTAAACATTTTAAGTGACAAAATCACATCTATCAAAACCTTGTAAGTTCTCTTGTCCTGGAACATAAAGCAACTCTTCCTATGCATAACCGTTGGCAGTTGGCAGTTTGACTTTATACATGTTGAAGGGCCAGGAAATCATACAAGGTTTTGAAAGAATAGCGACGTTATGCTTAGTGGATGTTACATGTACATTAAAATAGTTCCTGATCCACAGCGGTAGCAGCGGGAATGTCCCAGAAAATGAAATTATATCATTCCTTGTTCTGATAAACAAATTTGAATCAATCAATCAATCAATCAATCAATCAATCAATCAATCAATCAATCAATCAATCAATCAATCAATCAATCAATCAATCAATCAATCAATCAATCAATCAATCAATCAATCAATCAACCAATCAATCAATCAATCAATCAATCAATCAATCAATCAATCAATCAATCAATCAATCAATCAATCAATCAATCAATCAATCAATCAATCAATCAATCAATCAATCAATCAATCAATCAATCAATCAATCAATCAATCAATCAATCAATCAATCAATCGAACTTCAAGTCAATAAATGTATACATTTTTATGGATAAGCTTTTAGTATCTACCTTCATATTTGTATAATTTCATCACTTAATTACTAGAGTGTTGCATGATGTTTTGTTCATCGCCATTACATGATTTGTTTTTGATTTCAGTCATCTATTAGCGTCTCAACACAGGGTATCATTGATAGCAGAGATGATACACACAGCCAGTCTTATGCATGATGACGTTATAGATGCCGCAGATACTAGAAGAAACAAAGTAGCAATCAATGAAATGTGGGGTCAACGTAAGGTAAGTGTATGCCTTCACAAGTTTTGGTCACTATTTCAAAGAATAAGATTTTTTTCTCTCCTGACTTGAGCATTTCTACTTGCCTCTTTGTGTGAATGTTAAATCATAGATTATTACCTAAGATCTGTTTATATCGTCACTGTACTGTCAACACCTCGTATCTCCATCTGGCCCTTCATAAGCATGTAAGTAATACATGTTTAACCTTTGGGTTAAACATGTTCAAGGGCCAAAGACACATTTATTAAAACCTGTATAAAGTGCTCTTGCCCCTTAACATGTATGAAGCAACATTTCCTATGCATAACCGTTGGGCAGTTTTACTATACATGATGAAGGGCCGGAAAAACGTACACGGTTACGACAGAACGGCGATAATACGCCATCTAACCACCATCTTAGCTCATCATCTATAGGTGCTCCCAACTGACTAAAGAATAGGTGGCTAAAATTAGTTAGTGGTGCTATAAGAAGAGCTGTTAGGATAAGTTACCACAAGCCTACTTAGATTGAATTACTTGTTAAAGGGTTAAATTAATTATAAAACTGTTAGGCATGTGACTGTTACTCGTTTACACGTGTTACCGACCACAAGGGTCAAATCCGTTTACAAAAACTAGTTAACGGTTACACACATGGGTTCAATAAACCTCACATTTTACACATCTAAAATCCTTATTAGACATACTCAAAAGCAATTACCCTCATGATGACCTTTGGCAGTTCAGAGCTGGCTAGAAAAGACGCAATTCTGGGTAAAAGTATACTAGGGTTATGCCCATAGTTTTTATGTTATATACGAGGGTCATTCAATAAGTTCTACCTCCTACCTCATAACTTTATTATCATATGAGCCAGTCTTATCAAATATCACACGATTGTAGCTTGGAACCTCAGCTACAAATCCAAAGTAAATTGATCTGAGTACTGGTTGTACTTTTCCGGACATGCAGTGAGAACCAAACCTCAATTTAGTGTGACGGAAACGGATGAAAAACAGCAAAATATCGCCGAAGTGCTTTTCAATTGGCCTATTGAAGGAGGCAAAACATACCTATCGGTCAATTATAACCGGTCTAAATGTCAGATATTTCTGTAACCGACTGTAAGCAATACAGTTGACAGATTGGTTTGGAAAAATATGCCCTCTGATTAGCCAAATCCAGGTCAGGACAACCATTCAGCTTACCTCTCCCCTAGGGAACCCTGTAAAAGTCATATTTGACTTTCATGATACCTAAGCGATCTTCAATATATCGAACTAATTGGAGGGATTTAAAGTCTGTCAAAGCGATAATTTTCTATCATTGACTACCTGATTGACTACCTGATTGACTATTCTGAAGGTTGCTCATTAAGTGACTATTATGGTAAAGATTTAACATTCGAGGCATCATTGTGGTTTAAGTTGTAACAACGAACATTTGACTGATGGCAGTATTCTGGTATGCCAAAGGCATAGCAATACATTTGAGTTGATAGTACACTATTTGCAAGCCTACAAGAGTTAATATTGTTTACAATCTTATATACATGATAATACTGTAATATATTCATATATCATTCATTCATATCCATTTTCAGTATTTAAATCATGCTCTTATATCTAACCATACAATACAAAAAACACCCGAAATCACGTGTATATTTTTAAGGTAATTTTCTGTGTCCGTTGTCCAAAATCTCTCTCTGGCTTTGACCGCGTCATAACAAAAGTAAAACAGAAATCAATTATAATTTACGACACATTTGTAGCTATGATTCGAAACTATAATCATGACAAATGTCATGAGGCTGACATTAATATTAGCGATGCTATGAGGGAGGAGGTAGAACTTATTGAATGACCCTCGTATTTTCACTGATTTGCTAGTTTGCCAATATTAATACTCTAAAGGGTACCACCACTTCAAAATGAAATAATTGTGGGTTAATTGTGAATTTTCAGGCCTTCCAAAATGTTGATTTAAGTTTTCCCCACATCGTGGAAAGCATGTTGAAAAATCGTCATCACAATAAAAGAACAATATTTAAAAAGTGATAGAATTGAACTGAATTATAATGAGGTCATTAGAGCAAAATAGACAGTTAATCGTTTAACCGACCGTAAAATCAACAGGTTATACGTTCAAAAAATTACATGTTTCCTCACACCCTTAAAAACTGTTTATTTTGCTATACAGGCAATCCTCGCCGGTGACTTTGTATTATCTGTATCCTCACAAATGCTGGCTAGGATAGGAGATGAGGAAGTACTACTGGTGCTATCACAAGTTATAGAAGACCTTGTCAGAGGTAGGACGTGTTGTGTTTGTTATTGTGCAAAAATGAAGACCCACTCGGCCCAATATAATTAGTGCAATCATCTACAGTTATGAAATCACACATTTGCATTGGATTGTGTAACAGTGTGGCTGTTCAAAGCCAAGCAGTCATGACATCTTGCATAGTGTATGTTATTGTGAAACTAGCCCTCCTATAATTTGATCAGTTCCAAATTGGTGAAGCCTCGTTACAGCAGAGAATGAATACAGAAGGACACGAGCGGCCACACCGTGTGCGTGTGGCCATCATTTGGTGTGTACGCTTGGATTACTTTTGCAGAGAGATATGAACCAAATATTTCTCGCCAATTTGGGACTAGTATTATTAGTAAGGTTGTTATTTCAAAAAATAAGCCTTGCTAGGGAAATACTAACATTGAATATAGGAATACTGTATTAGGTCATCCTAATGGTATTGATAGCAGTTCTCAGTATTCTCTGTTCAGATCATTGTGTTCAGGCTCATTTAGTTTCATGGTATGATTATGGTTTTTTTAGTATGATGTGGAAACTTGGATTGCTTCAGAAGAAGTGCCATCCAGTTAATACTCATAATGGTAATCTATGCATCAATAATAGTTTGTGGCTTATCTTTTTCTACTTCCAGGTGAATTTATGCAGCTAGGATCCAAAGAGAACGAGAATGAAAGATTTAATCACTACCTCCAGAAAACTTACAAGAAGACGGCAAGTCTTATGGCGCAGAGTTGTAAAGCGGTAAGCAAGGGTGGGAGAGAGTCCCGCACAAATATTTTGAGTCCGGAAAATCGCCTTCCCGAATCCCGAAAATAAAAGATCGACTAAATGATAAAAAAAACCACCTTGTCGGCTAAATCACTCTAATTTTATGCACATTTATAGTGTATAAATTCACTTGAAATGGGGTATTTAGTGCATTTTTAAACTCACAAATGTGATTTTCGCCGCGGATTTTTCACTTTCGTGTTAACCATGCCGCCATTTATGACAAGATTTCGACAAAAAATGATGCCCTAACAATCAACCCAGAGTATGTTTGGAGAAATTCGGGAATCCCAATTCCAGCCAAAAAATGTAAAATGGGATTTGGTGTTTTGAGGAGTGATATAATAGGTTATTGTGACCCCAAAATGTTAGAATTTGGATGCTTGAGGAGGCTTCGCATATCCCCATTTTTTTGGCACAATGAACTTTGTGTATTGCATATCGGTGTCTACATGTAGATTCCAATTGTGACATTTAGAAACAAGTAGTGAAATATAGGGATTTAAAAAAAAAATGTATCTCTATTCAGGCCCATTTTAGGCGCCCAAATAAAACCCACTCTGTTCTACGTTTTGAAAAATCTTCGAAAAAGGTAGATTTTTTTTATTTTGTCGGTTATTTTAAAATTCACCTACATGAAAATGTTGAAAAAAAGGGTACAAAACCTGATATATCGATCCTACCTGAGAGGTCTTCTCGCCTGTAGAAAAGGCTGTTAATATATCACCTAGCCATCTTTAATTCTTTTCTCCCTCCAGGTGGCAATATTAGGGCAGTGCAATGCATCTGTGTGTGAAATAGCTTATCAGTATGGACGTAATATAGGCATGGCCTTCCAGCTTATTGATGATGTATTAGATTTTGTGTCATCAGATAAAGCCATGGGAAAGCCTACATCGGCAGACTTGAAACTCGGACTGGCAACTGCTCCAGTGTTGTTTGCATCAGAAAAGGTACGGAAATTATAATTTTGTATTTGTCCTAAGAAGGTTTTAAGCTATGAACTGCAGACAAAACCACAAATACAAGCAATTTATTTCAACCAAGGTTTAACACTTACTGTGACGGGGGCGGCCATTTTGAAGAATTCTGAGCTATTTTGGGGTAATTTCATAATAGCTGCCGGGTTGACTTTAGCAAAACAAATTCCTACATTATGTAAAATAACCAATTTGAGTGAGTGTGATTTACTGAAATTCATCAGAATAATACTTCTGTATTTGTTTTGAATACAATTTGAAATATAAGACAAGTTGAGCAATTGTAATGTACGCATTTCAACACTAATTGTATCAAAGTGAACAATTCAATCAAATAAAAACACCATGCTCGGTCTACAATTTGTGTAAGCTTAGACTTCTAAGCTTATTTAGTCGTGTGTGATGTGTGCCCATTGAATTATGTGCAAGCCTGAAAAATCAACAAATCTTACACACAAAAATAAGAAAACAAAACAAAAACACAGTAACCTTACATTCCATGATTCAGAGATGGACTTTTCCCAGTGACGGATTCGTAAATATGCTGTGTTGTTTTACGATGAGATCAGGCAATAACCTACACTGTGTATGGCGACGTACACAGTACACACACACACTGTTTGTTACCGCATGACCCGCACCGTTCCGCTAATATCAGTAATTCCAAAGCCTTATCATCGCTATCAATCGCAATTTCTGGTTCTACACAACTGCCAAAGCTATATTTATCTTGATTCTGATCAGTCTGAATTCCGAATAGTCCTCAAAAAGACGGTACTAAATGTGGTTCACTTTTTGCGACGCCATTACAGGTTTTTTTCATTTTCTCTCGGAACACGCAATTATTTTCAGTGTTTCTATTCCATTTCCATTTGACACGATCGGGGTCAAAACGACTCGTTGCATTTCACCGCTAAAAGGCCTACTTTTGCATCGATTTCAAAGAACTTTGTAGTGTACCACGAGGCGTTATACCGGAAGCCCAATTAGTATTGACCCTCAAATAATTGAACTCAGAAAAGAAAATTACGAAAGGTCAATCTAAACTGATTTTAGAGCCAATAGAATGTGGCGTATTTTGCGGATTGCCGTAATATTTACGTACGATATTTCTAATTGGCCGCTGCGCAAATAAATATTTGAGGCAGCACATCATTTGATGACGTCATCGGAGTTTTTCTGATCGACTAATTGATCACCCGTCACAGTAGGTGTTAAACCTTTATTTATATGTAATGCAGCAATGCACACAAATGAAAGAAACATTTTTCTCCATCGTAGGAGTGTCAGTACTGCCAAATTACTGCCAAGTGCTAATTTTCGCGCAACTAAATGTTCGCGCTTTGTTTGTTTTCAGCCATTTTGCTTGTTTTTTAGTTCGCGATTAGAAAGCTCATTACATAGACTTGTACACAAAATAAATATATTTGCATGTTTTTATTTTCGCTGTAGCTGCTTGGAGCGCGAAAAGCACAAAAATTAATGTAGCGCGAACATTTCCATATATACTGAACATTAGGCTTTTTTCCGTAACAGTAAATATAAGCTCACCATACAAAGTTAGGATTGGGATCTAGACCATCTCTTTAGAAAGAAGTTTCCTAAAAGAAACCACCCCAGTCTACCCAAAGTTGCTGTGTAGAACGTAAAACCTCTTGAGGACATTATTGCTTTTGATTAAATTGTGGACTAATCAATGCGGATGACTCCTCTTAATTACATATTTGTCTGCAAAAAATTATGACATTGACTAGATAATGCTAAATAATGAGCATGTGGGTGGACATTCATGGCCTTCATGGAAACGATTAGGCAACTCTGATCACACATTGTGTTTAAAAGATCAGATTAGACTTTTTCTACTCTAGAAGGTAAAATTATATTTGCTCATAATATGAAGTTTAACCATATACAAAAGCACAGATACCATTGCTCAGAATTAGAGCAATCTGGCATTGCTAATTCATATATTTTGGGGCTTAGTGCCTGTTGGATTTGATTTGATTTGACATGGTTAGGGTTAATAATGCTTCAATTTCATCAATGTTACAGCTTGAATAAAAAAAACCAATTCCTGAGGGAATGGATAAGGCTCAAGGTCTTTGCTTAGGAGTTGATAGTGTGGTAAAATTAATGGGGTGGACCCCCATTCCATGCAAATGTACATATTTATTTTTGGAGTGCGACCCCGTAGTGTGATGCACGATCATCCGGACTCTGGTTACAGCAACCCAGGTTCGATCCCTGGGGGAAGCACACCCCTATTTTTTGTGTCATTATGTGTCCCATGTTTCCCCCTGTTATATTTATTGCTACACACCCCCTGAATGGGTTAGGTGAGTGAATAAGGGATTAAATCATGTTTCAGCGTTGTGCATCACCAATCGACAAAGGTGTTTGCGTGTCTGAAATAAACATGCAGCACGCGCAGAACGCAAGTTGTCAATTGGTGATGCACAATGCTGAAACACGATTTAATCCCGTTCAACAACGACTAGGGATTTGAACGCCATTTCATAAATAGACAATGCAAATAAGAACACATTTTAATGCAGGCCTACAGAACTTCATTATTAACAATTTCATTCAATTTTCGAAAAACTAAAAATGACCAAACTAACCTATAATTAAGTTCCTGTAAGTTTCAAAACTCGATGAAAACAGTTGGCATGGTCATTCCAAAAACAACAAACATTGTGAATGCGATTGCGTATCGCGTGAATAATAATAATGATAAAAATACTTATATAGCGCATAAAGCAACGGCATCAAAGCGCTGTACATGTACAACCATAAGACTATACACAATATACTACACGCAACCATATTATAAAAACATTATAAAAAAATCATAAAAGTCTTAAATCTTAAAAGCGAGGGAACATTGAACATCAAAAGTCATAAAATACAGCAGCAATATACATGTATACAAAATATGTTAAGATTAAAAATATAAAATTAAAATCCGCAATAGGAAATATACAAGACGGAGTGTAAAGACAAAGCAATTGCACATGGAGACAGTTATAAGTGATACGTCATTTTAAACAAATGTGTCTTTAGATTGGATTTGAAACAGCCGATTGTCTGAGGAGCACGGAGCGCAAGTGGCAGATTGTTCCATAGTCTCGGTGCAACACGCGAAAAAGATCTGTCATAAGTCTTTGTCCTACTAAGTGATTCCTGAAGTAGGTATTGAGAGGAAGATCTCAGTGTCCTTTGGGGTTTGTACTCTGAGAGCAGATCAGCAATGTACGCAGGGGATTGGCCATTTAGAGCTTTGAAAGTCAGAAGCATTAGTTTGAAGATTATCCTCTGACGGATTGGCAACCAGTGCAGCTGGCACAAAACCGGTGTAATATGATTGCGCTTTTTGGTCAGGCTCACAAGTCTGGCCGCTGAATTTTGGATTCTTTGAAGTTTGTTGAGTTCTTTGTCCGGAAGGCCATATAGAATACTGTTACAGTTGTCGAGACGAGACGATATGAAGGCATGTACAAGCTTCTCAGTATTTGGTGCATCAAGGTATCGCCGAAGTTTTCCAATTCTATGAACGGCGTAAGAGGCGCTCCTGCACAAACTATTGACATGATTGGTCATACCAAGGTTACTGTCAAGAATAACACCGAGGTCGCGCACTGTTTTAGACGGAGTTATAGTGGAATCCCCGATCTTAATATCAATGCCAGTACGATTCTTGGCAAAACGGGAAGACACGTGCAGCAGTTCGGTCTTGGCATCATTTAGCATCAGTTTGTTGGCAGCCATCCAGGAACGGATTTCCTCGATACATTTTTCTACTTTTGCTATCTCACTCTCGCGATTAAATGGTTTGATTACGACGTATATTTGTGTGTCGTCAGCATAAGAGACGCTTGAAAGTCCATGCTTGTTTATGATATCTTCGATGGGAGCCGAATAGATGACAAATAATTCAGGACCTACAACAGAGCCTTGAGGTACTCCCCAGTCCAGGCATGTTGGATTTGATATTTCACCATCAATAATGATTGATTGTTTTCGCTTCTTCAAGTAGCTTGAGAACCACTTGTGCACCATTCCAGTGACACCATATCTGATACTGAGTCTTTTGAGCAATATTCTATGGTCAACGGTGTCGAAAGCAGCGGACAAATCAAGTAATATCAGTGCAGCTTCACCATGGTCATCAACAGCACGAAGTAAGTCATTTGTTACCCGGACTATTGCGGTTTCAACACTATGAAAACGTCTGTACGCTGACTGATTCTTTGTGTGGAGATCATTGTCATTGATATAGCGTTGAAGCTGATTGATTGCTGCACGTTCTATCACTTTCCCTACAAACGGAAGATTCGATACAGGTCGAAAGTTTTTAAGTTCTTCCACATCAAGATTAATCTTCTTCAGGAGAGGCGTGACAAGTGCTTGTTTCAACTTGATTGGGAAAATACCGGTTTGCAATGACGAGTTGACAATGTTTGTTATTGAAGGAAGCATCTCGGGAAGATAGTCCTTGATCAGACTTGCTGGTGAAGGATCCAATGGACAAGTCTTTACGCGAGATTTCTTGATAATATTCAACACTTCGTCACAGTCCAACAGCCTGAAGTGATTAAAGTTACTGGCACACACCGTTTCTGGCACAATGACAGGTGTTATACCCAGAGTATCAGCAGACGTATCTAACGCAAATCTGATCTTACGGATTTTTTCATCAAAGTACTTGCTGAAACGATTGGCTAGGGCTCCCTTCGATGTATGGGAAGGGAGAGCTTTGGAAGGTTTAAACACAGAGAGCTGATTAACAAGTTGAAACAATTGCCGCGAATCACAAGCGGATACCTTATCACAGTAGTATTCAGTCTTTGCTTTGTCAAGATCTTCTTTGTATTGTTGGCACTGATCGCGAAATGCAATGTGGTCAACAGTCTGTTTGGATTTCTGCCACTTGCGTTCCAGTTTTCTCTTTTCCCTTTTTGAATCGCGAAGAGAGTCCGTGTACCAAGGGGCTTTCGGACAACATTATCTGGGTGGTGCAGATATGGGCGCGATGGTTGCCCATAGCAGCGTTGTTTGACTCAAATCAACAACACTTCGCTACTGTACTTAAGGTATGGGGGAGTTGTTGAACGTTAAATAGTGCATGATTATGTTTCTATAGATCTGTTTAAAGGTACTCAGGAGTCATGGTTTGAATTTGGTGGAACATGAAAGTTATTAATCAGTCACAGAGTTTTTGTTGCATGTTTATGTGTCATATGTATAAATACCAGCCACTTATCTGATTATACATATTTTCTTCCAACAGTTCCCTGAATTAAATGCCATGATACTAAGAAGGTTTAACCAGCCAGGAGATGTAGAGAAAGCTAGGCAAGCAGTAGCACAGGTATGGAACAGTTGAAGCAGTACCTATTGTTATATTCTATTTCTCTTCCTTCCTCTGTACATTGATGTAGTTTTACAGACGCACATATACACACACCCCTCCTCCGTCTTTCTATGTGTGTGTGAATGTTTATTAGGGATGGGATTTTCGGGAAACTGTGCTCCTGGGACTCGAATTTGATTTTTCAGGCGTGACTCAGGATATTCCCGAATTCCTCAAAACATACTCGGGGTTGATTGTTAGGGGCCATCTTTTGTCGAAATTGTGTCATATGTAATCCATGGCGGCACGGTAAACATGGAAGTTAAAATCTGCGGGGAAATTCCCATTTTAGGGAGCATAAGAAAAAGAAAATGCATGGATTAACCCATTTTAAGTGAATCTCCACTATAAATTTGCATTAAAGAAGAGTGATTTAGCTGACGATTTTTTAAAGTAAGCTTACTATTATTTTGTCGATCTTTTATTTTTGGGTTTCGGGAAGATAATTTTTAGTCCTATAACTAGTATAGACATTTTCGGGTGGGAGTCGATTTCCGTGGACTCGCTACCACCCTTAGTGTGTATATACCAGCGGCTCAAGTAGGCGCGCATGTTTTTGCGCTGCAATAAGTAAATAACCTGCAATCAGTAAATGACGCAGTTACAACACTTGTCTAGTGATAGATAAATAGACTATAGCAGGTGCTGGTCTAACAGATTTTGCCTCAAAATGAGATCCAGTTTTCATTGATATCAAAATATTTTTCAAATCCTTCTATGTGTGGAAATACCATCATTCAAAAAACTTGGTGGTTTCAGAAATGGTCTTAGGCTATATTAAAAAAAATCATTTGTCTCAAAGCTCCCGCGCGCGTTAGTTAATTGGTGCACGTTAGAAAAACAATTTTTTTTTTTTAATTTTTAATTTTTTAATTTTTAATTTTATTTAAAAAAAGCGAAACAAAAAAATCCCAAAGTTTCACCGATTTTTCAGATTTTCATTGATTACATCATTTTAATTTAAAAAAACTTTAAAAAAAAAAATCCGCATTAGGTTTTGAAAAAACTGAAGAGCTTTGAGACAAAAGATTTTTTTAATATAGCCTTATTGCGGAACAGTGTGCAATGGGTGAGAAGGGTACGTAATTATGACGATATCACTAATTTTCACAATTTGTCACAATTTTTGAATGTTTTTGAATGGCACCTTTTTATTTTGAATTTTATACAAGCTTATTGGTCTTTGCTTTTTCCACAGACTGATGGTATTGAGCAGACAAGATTTTTAGCACACCAACACGCACAAGAAGCTGAGCGACAAGTTTCACAACTAGCCCCTAGTCTACAACGACAAGCATTAATACAGCTTACAAATCGGGTCATAACTAGGGTTAAATAATATATGTAGAATTATATTTAGTTTTAGTTTTTGTATACAGGGTGTTCTAGGAAAAAAAACCTTTAAAAGTCCTCTTTTCTAGAATTTAGATATCCATGATGATTCTGATTTTCAGATAAAAACGTTTTCAATAGCCAGTGAACAAAAATGGTTAAGTTGGCCTTTAGCTTTATGGAGATATAATCATTAAGGCAAAAATTGTGGAAATCTGTTGTCCACGGAATGATAAAATGGGGCTACTAGACGTTTGAACAGACAGATTGTCTGAGAGAAATTATTATCTTTGATGTTTTTAAATGCATGTCTCACTGGATCACTGCTGAGTTATTCAAAGACAATTTTATTGTGTGTAAGGCCAGGAAATAAAAAGAGCTGTCGCACATACCTGTGTGCATTTTTTACTTTTTTTTTAATGGTCCGTTAAAAAAAGGGACTCTGAAAAAGGTGGGGGAATGGGCCAAAACACAATAAAAAAGAATTCCCATTTAGCATATGGCATAGCTATTTCTCAAATGCATGTGAGACAGACCTTTTTT
Source organism: Ophiura sarsii (assembly GCA_035610835.1). NCBI lineage: Eukaryota > Metazoa > Echinodermata > Ophiuroidea > Amphilepidida > Ophiuridae > Ophiura > Ophiura sarsii. Next base: position 23,098,135 of record CM069456.1, on the reverse strand, counting down.
CCCTAAGTAATATTTTTCAATCAGTGGACAAAGAGTTTTTATTCATTGTTTTTGCCTAAATAATTGTATCTTATAAATGCAAATGGTAATATAAATTATGACCTCTACCAATTTTAGTTATGAATATATCAACATTTGATCATAGTTGATAAATGTGACGCGATCAAGAGGAATGAGTCGGATGTCAGGGAATCCCAAATTGAGATATGGCCAATTCAAAATGGCGGCTTACATAAGTTTTGATGGAAATTCATGTATACAATTTGACATAAATTTGGAACAAAACGTCGTATCGACATGGGGTTTTCAGTTTCTGAAAGCTCTAGGTGTCTTCTTTTAAACTGTATTAAACTGATTTTCGGCCAGGGTCGACATCCGACTCATTCCTCTTGATCGCGTCACAAATAGGCCTAAAAAAACAAGCCTAAAAAAGAGGGTTTTGTGTTTTTCTGGGACATACTGTAAAAACCATGAATGTCTCTTGTAGTGTGTGATGCATTTGATATTTGTAAGAATTTAAATTGCATTAATTCAAATGAAATTCTTTCACAACAGTACTTGAAATAACCATCACTTTCCAGAATGGTTCATCATTCAACTGGATGTTAGAAAGTCAATAAATGCCTCAGAAAATCTCCTTGCAGGGGTTATATACTGTAAAATAAAAACACATTAGGCATTTTTGATTATAATGGTCCTGCTACAAGATGCATGCTTGGTGTTATTGTTATCATAATTAGGCTATATTAAAAAATCGTTTGTCTCAAAGCTCCCGCGCGCGTTAGTTAATTGATGCACGTTAGAAGAAGAAAAATAATAATAATAATTTTTTTTTAATATTTAAAATTTAAAAAAATCCCAAAATTTTTCAGATTTTCATTGATCACATCATTTTGAATACAAAAGGTCACTTTTACAAGGATTTCAATATTTATATTTTTAAAAAAACCCTTAAAAAATCGCATTCCGCATTAGGTTTTGAAAAACTGAAGAGCTTTGAGACAAAAGATTTTTTTTAATATAGCCTTATATCGTTGTTACAAAATATTATTCATCATTTAAGGGGTAGTAAAAGTGATTCTTCGAAAACAGGAGCTCTTAGTTTTGTCAGTATTTGGTTTTTTTGACACGTATGTAAAACTTACATATTATACCAACTATCATCTGAAATCAGAAGTTTAATTCATCATTTTGATCGTGCAAATTTTATGAATTTGGTAATTTTGTTTAGTTTTAAACCACAAAATTAATATAAACCACAATTTTTTCGTATTTTAGTCAATCATTAACCCTAACTCTACTACACCACACAGCAACTGTGCGGAAAAAAAATGTTTTTATAACCAGGCGTGCAGGTTTTTGGGCTACAAAACGGACCCAGGCTATATAACCAATAACCATGGCCTGAAAAAATGTTTTTTTCCTGGCAAGCGATTCCAAATTTCCCTCCAAAATGGAATGCATTTATTAATGAAAGAGTAACATTTCCCTCCAAATGCTAAAATGTCCCTCCAAATGCTCTAATTTCCCTGCAAGGAGCTTTCCGTATTGCCTACTTTTTCAGCCTGTGTATATAACGTTCGCCGAGTATCGACTGACAGTCGTGGTGTAGTGGCTAGGATCTGGGCCCTGGTACTGGAGGTCCGTGGTTCAAATCCGGGGGGGGAGGGGTCGGGTTGACCTTTCTGGTGAATTTTGGGGGTCGGAAAAGAAATCTGTTGCCGTGTGGTGATCTAGAGTTGGGGTTATAATATACAACAAAATTGATCAAAAGAACAGACACAATACCCAGGTCATAATGTTGGCCATCAATGACCATCACTGACCACCATATATTAATTAATCATGATGTCAAGCTGCCATAAAGTCACATGTTACAATTTTACGCTGAGCCGAGTCATGTATGTTGCCAGTGAAATTTGTAGTAACCAATAAACATTTCATTTCTGGTAGGTCCAATGATTATCTCTTCTTGATACTGAAAGATTATTGTCAAATTTAATCATTAGCCTATAATAGACGATGTCATCTGTTACATCACAGCAGCCAAGCAAACAAAAGCTTGCCTGCCAATGTGCGTACGAATTGCCTGCCTGCCTGCCGATGTGCGCACAAATTGCCTGCCTGCCTGCTGATGTGTGCGCGAATTGCCTGTCAAACAAAAGCTTACCTGTCGGTGTGCGCGCTCATTTGAAGGGGGTGTCCAACATAAACCATACACTTAACAAAACCAGTCATCTATAACAACAGCAGTCAATGCATGTTCTCCCATGCATGGAATGGAACCGGGCACTTAACATCAACAAGAGGTAACATGGTCTATAGACCATTTCACTTCATTGTGGATCAACAATTATAGGGGACCGTTTGCATTCCATCCATGGGGTAATATGCATTGACTGCTGTGGTATACGGATGAACTGCGTGTGCATACCGGCAGGCACGCATGCTGTGATGTTACAGGTGACATCGTCTGTAGTTTCAGTGGTTGATTTAATCAGACCTGTTTGTAAGTATGAATTGAAACTTGATATTATCATTCTTTTGTTCTTAAAAAAACAAAACAATGGGCTTTTAAAAAGCCTGTTGCATACAACTCCACAAAAAGAAGAATAAAACAGGAATATTTTTATTTGTTTAATATATTAAATATATAATCAAAAATAGATATGAAATCATCCAAATGGCAAAGTGCTCAACCAGTAATATGAAATTTGGACTTGATCCTGATATTAAATATATATCTTATTTTAAGGACAATAAATAATGTTTGATTCAGATTTACAGGATCTGTGGACAAAATGTCTGAATTTTAATTCCATCATAAATGGGTCATAGATCTATGGTTAGTTTTCCTTCTAAAATTGCATTAATATATTGAGCCCATATTTAAAATATTATCAATGATTAGCGCAATGTGGAGAGATCCCCATGCTTTCCCATAAGTAACACTACATTTTGGGCTGTAAAACTTAAATTTCTGTCTGAAATTGAGACTGGTATTTAAAAGGTGGTCAGAATTTATGTCTTTATTTATAATTAGGCATATCTGAATTTAGGTCTCAATTTATTTGTATTACACAATGATACAATAGTTTCCATGTTGAAATGACTATTAAATTCAGACATTTTGTTGAAAATTCAAATGGTTTGATTCATTAGTCTGTATAGTTTGGTGGTTGAACAATCAAAAAATATATTGTAAATAGCAAGGTTGTAAGGAATATTGACTTGTGATTGAAGGTATAGTAACCTGGTAAGGCAAAAAAAAAGGTTGTTTCCGGTAGGTGGTCTGAAAACCACGATTCGAGATGCGTTTTTGTTGTGTGTGTTTTTTTAGGGGGAGAAGTGGGGTGGGATGACTTTCCGAAGGCAACTTTCGCGACGTACCATGAGCCGAGAACCCTGAATACACAAATATACCCAGCCAGTATCCTATTGTGCCCCATATCATAGTTAATGTGCTTCCCAGAGCAGTCAGTACCTGCATGGATACTCTATTTGTAGTACAGTATACGGAGCCATTTTGTTGATATACAGATCCAGATACAAGCAACATGTTGATTTTGCCGAAAAAATGTCGGCAAAAAATCCTCCCGGCACACGTTGCGCTGAAGGGTGACAGGTTATCTTTATCTCAATGGACGCACCATTTCCCACATTTGATTGTTTGTGCAAAGTTTTAATGTTTTCTACAGTAATTTATATTTAAATTGCTTTTGCAATTTTTATTTTTGCAAAAATGTGAATACAAAAATGAAATGCACAAATTTACGTCGCCAAAATGAAATGCGCGCGGAAACAAACTTACCTACAGGAAACAAACTTGATTTGGTTTTGCCTAACAGTTATTGATTATTGTGAGAGACAGGGCCATTGAAATTAATCAGCCTTAATGTTGACTCATTAAAACACTGGTAAACAACTAAATTGCAACTATTCTCATAATGATGTTTGTCATGTTAGACTGATCTTAATGATATCGAGGCTATTTATGTATGTTATGTCACATGGCTATAGTTTAATCAGTTCCAAAAATCATGTGCAAAAGTAATCCAAGTATACACGCACGATTATGGGGCCACACGCACATGGTTACAGCCACACACTCTGCTCGTTTCACGTGTATGGTGCACATGTTGCCGTCATGTGTTCCCGCATCCTTCTGTATTCACTGGCTGCTGTAATGACGCTTCACCAATTTTGGAACTGATTCAACTATAGTAATGTGCAGTGATATAATATTCTGTATTTCAATCCAGCCAAGCTCTTGTCATGCGAATTTATCTTATACAAGTCCTTCAATGATAACCTTTTTGGAGAAATATGGCCTACGTGCAATGTCTAGAAATTACAGATGGACTTTATGCTCCGTCAACTCATCCCAACAAAGCTCTGGTCTATCATATTTTAAATTTTCCTTCCATATTGGATGATAATTGGGCTTTTTCACTGGAAATCCATACACCCCCTATGGATGACATTAACTTATCTTTTACACAGAGAATGTAGATTTTAAATGGAGTCACCCATGCAGGTAACCCCATTTGAAATTCACACTCCCTGTGGCGAAGATATAAAGTGGTATCTTCCATAGGTGGTATATTTCAGTTTAAGAAATCCTTAAAGACTCATTTGTTCACAATGGCTTTTTAATTGTAGTCCATATCCATGTATTTGTTTGTTATTATGTTTTTATGTTCAAGCGCTTAGGAATCTCGATGTTAGGCGCTATACAAATATGGTTATTATTATTATTATTATTATTATTATTATTATTATTATTGATTTCAAATGGAATAGCCCATTAAAGGAGGGTGACCGGGTGCCTTGATTTTTTTACACAGTGTTTTCTATGCTACATGGATGTGTACCATAAATAGTCTTTTTCAAATGAGTGAAATTGATTGAAAAATATATGCAAAATTCTCTTCAATATTTCTCATAGACCAGTACACAAACATTCACTCAGGGGTAATGAGAATTCTTTTAGCCAGTCACCAAAGTTTCAATTTTAAGGGATAAAAGTGAAATTGATAGTGTCACACACCTTTAACCTTTTGTAGGTTATGTCTACCTCATCTGGAAATGTGGTCAAATGATATGTTGTGGGCAATCTTATTGCTTTAGTATTGGCCTATATTTTTCCTGTATATTAATGTTTGTCTCAGGGACTAGCGTGTTTTTTGTAATGCGTGTTTTTTCTCTTATTTTTTGAGTAGGGAACTCGGTTTAAAATTGTGAACGCTGTTTGCTGGCATAATGATAAGACAGACCTTTTTATCCCGCTGGTTTTACTAAGGGGATTTTGTCATCATGTCATGTGCGTCTGTGTATGCGTTCGTCCATCCGTGTGTGCCTTTTGTTTAGCCTTTTTTCCGAATGATGTATCTTTTGAAGGGATGGACGGGTTGACTTCAAACCTTCAGCGATAGGTAGGCCATGGTCAAACACTGTGGCTGCTTTTTTGGGGGTCTAATTTGCAAAGGTCATCCAGGGGTCAAATCGTAAAAGTTGCCCAATTGACTTCAAACTTGGAGAAAAGAAACATGAACACCGGGTGAACATGTCTAAAATTAACTAGAGGTCAAAGGTCATCAAGGGGTCAAATCGTAAAAATTGCCCGATTGGCTTCAAACTTGTAGAAAAAAAACACGAACACCGAGTGAACATGTCTAAAATTAATTAGAGGTCATCCGAAGTCAACCAAGGTCAACAAGGGGTTAAATCTTGCAATGAACACCAGGGGAACATGTCTAAAAAATAATTAGAAGTCATCTGAGGTCAAAGGTCTTCCAGAGGTCAAATCATAAAAGTTGGCCGATTGACGTCAAACTTGGACACTGGGGAACATGACCCCTATGTGACCTTTGACCTCATTGAGGTCATTAGAGGTCATCCAAGGTCAAAGGTCAACAAGGGGTTAACTCGTGCAATGAACACCGGGGGACCATGTCAAAAAATAATTAGAGATCATCCGAGGTCATCTGAGGTCAGGTCAACCAAAGGTCAAATCGTAAAAGTTGCCCGATGGACTTAAAAGTTGGAGAAAAGAAACATGAACACCAGGTGAACATGTCTAAAAATAATTAGAGGTCATCTAAGGTCAAAGGTCAACAAGGGGTTAAATCGTGCAATGAACATCAGGGGAACATGTCAAAAAATAATTAGAGGTCATCTGAGGTCAAAGGTCATCCAGAGGTCAAATCGTAAAAGTTGCCCGATTGACGTCAAACTTGAAGAAAAGAAACATGAACACCGGGGAACATGACCCCTATGTGACCTTTGACCTCATTTAGGTCATTAGAGGTCATCCAAGGTCAAAGGTCAATAAGGGGTTAACTCTTGCAATGAACAACAGGGGAACATGTCACAAAATAATTAGAAGTCATCCGAGGTAAAGGTCAATAAAAGGTCAAATCGTAACAGTTGCCAGATTGACTTCAAACTTGGAGAAAAGAAACATGAACACCGGGTGAACATGTCTAAAATTAATTAGAGGTTGTCCGAGGTCAACGGTCATAAGAGGTCATCCAAGATCAAAGGTTAACAAGGGGTTAAATTGTGCAATGAACACCGGGTGAACATGTCAAAAAATAATTAGAGGTCATCTGAAGTCAAAGGTCATCCAGAGGTCAAATCATAAAAGTTGCCCGATTGACGTCAAACTTGGAGAAAAGAAACATGAACACCTGGGGAACATGACCGCTATGTTACCTTTGACCTCATTTAGTTGATCTCCCAGCCAGGGGGATTCGCAAGTTGTGACTTGTAGTATTTTTTAACGTTGCAACGATATAATTGTAGTATGGGTGGTCCAATTATAATGCTATAGGTTTCGCCCTATGGTCTATTTTGCTTCTTTGAGACAATGATGGCATGTCACAGACATAGTAGTCTACCTCGTATACCATGTTTACATTTCATTGTCACTATCGAGCAACACCCTCTGATACTTCACCATGCCAAAATCAGCTCCAATACGAGAACTGCCCCAAACAAGATCTGATTACGGTTTTTTTCTCTTGCAAGATCAGTATGATGGGAGCCAGACGACGGTGGACCGAACGGCCATTAATTTTGAATTTCCGTTGGTTTCAATGTAACATTTTGAATTTAATCCATTGTTAAGCGTTCGTTCCATTCACTTGATCACGTAACCTCGTTTTCATATTTTAACCTGACTATTCGTGAATACGCCAGCCAGCGTCGTCTGATGGGAGCGGTAATAATATGTGAGCCCTCTATCGGTAGGCCAGTCAGAGAGTGTTGTTCATAGATCGACAAGGAAAAGGACTACGAAGACGAGTACAGATATAGCGGACTGTTAAGCAGTCCTATTGATCTTCCATCCATGTACGGGTGTGTGAACTACTCTTCCTTTATGTAGTATTGCTATCAGTTAATAAAGCATTTACAGTGATGTCCCTGCCTCAATGAACTGGAGCAATGTAGGACACATTTCTTTTGAACAGGTAGGGACATTTGTTCAAAGAAGCACACAATTTGCTAGCACTGTAATTAATCAGTGACATCCCAGGGGAGGGGTACTCAAGAGGGTAGGGTGTGCGGCTGGGCAGTTTGTAAACAGGGGCTTACCGAACTGAACGGGCACCAAAACAAGGGCTTACCGAATTGGGGTCTTAGATAACTGAATTCTTATACAAAATTGTGTCTTATAAACTGAATTTTAGGCAACATTTTGCCTTATGAACTGAATTTAGGCCAAATTGGAGGCTATATAACTTAAATTCATAAGGATTTGGGTCTAAGGGAACTGCCAATGGATGAAAAGTGGGTCTTATGCAACTGCCAGTGGATGAAAAGGGGGTCTTACGGAGCGGCTGAAAGGCATGAAAAGGGGGTCTTAGCAGCCGCACATACCCTTATGGCCAATATACGTGAGTACCCCCCAGGTGAGATCACTGTCTTCAGGAAGTGAAATAGACTACTATTATTTGATTATCATTCATCATCACTGTATTGTCAATGATTGTTATGTAGAGAGTAAGAAACAAGCAAGACATTAAAAGTATTGTAACAAATTTTGCTGTTATATTTTCAAATTTTGATTTGTTAAAGTTTGTTATAATTTTGATAATATAGTGGGGCCAGTATAGATGATAGCAGGGGGGGGGGGGCGCTGAGTCAGAAACTTGAGCGGGGTGGGGTGGTGGGGTGGGGTCCTCCAAGTCGGAAGCTTGAGAGCGGGGGGGGGGGGGGGGGGGGGGGGTGGTGGTCCGCTCCGAATCAGAAACAGGCTGCTTCTTTAGAGATGGGGAACCCAAACCGGTGCCAACAATTTCAAAATAAAAACATTGCAACAAATTGAGTACCAGCCGTTTTGTTTTTTACTACAGTGCGTGTCAAAAAATGTGTTTCATGTGAACCATGGGGGTTTTTTTGGCCATGAAAAATCTAAACATTGTTCGCAAAATAGTAATAACCATGTTCAGCAATCTTTAATGTGCCCTAAGAAGAAGAAAAAATATATCCATTTTAGAGCCTCCGTTTTAAAATTATTGGAAAATCTACTCGGGCATGTCAAATTTATCTTTGGCCACTCTTTTATTAGAATCGTCATCGGTGTGTTATTGAACATAATAAAATCAATCGTCACTCTTACTCTTAGAAAAGATGGTTCTAAAGTTGTCCTCTCAGGAGGACCCTTAAAGGTTCTCTTTATAACCAAAACAGGCTCCTTAAACATGATACAGAACCATTTTTGGTTTTATGAAGAACTTTTTTATAATACCTAAGTTTCTATAAAAAACCTCTCCCTTGTTCTTACGCTGTACTTGGGTTTTATTTTGTTCAAGTTTACAGGAGTGGTTAGTAATGAAGAAACCCCGGTAATATAACTGCATAGTATATATTGATGTAAAACGTACACTTTTTTGACAGGTAGTTAATGGTCGAAATAGTAATCCCTCAATTTTGTCCTGTATATATATTGACGATCTCTTAGTTTTTATGAAAATCAAATATGACTTTTGTTGGGTTCTCTAGAGGGGAGGGTTAAACTTAAAAGTTTACCCTGATCTGGTTCTGGCTAATCAGCGGGAATATTTTGTTCCCTAAGCAATCGGTCACCCTTTGTTTAGTCTGTTAAAGAGATATCTTTCATTTAGAACGGTTATAATTGACAGATCAGACCAACAGGTACGTTTTGTCTTTTAGAATTGGCCAAATGAATAGCACTTCATAGCATCTCCAGAAAAGTACAACCACTACTCAGATCAATTTACAATGAATTTGTAGCTGTTCCAACAATTGTGTAATATATTCCATAAGACTGGCTTATATAATAACAAAGTTATGAGGTAAGAGGTAGAACTTATTGAATGACCCTCGTAAAAAGATTAACATAAAGTGCTCATTCGTTTCCCGCTCATATAATGCTTATAATTATTTTCCTTCTTCTTTTCTTCAAATGATTTAATATCAGTTATACACAGATTCGCATAGAATTTACATTTGTTCCCATATCATGAAGATTGATATTTCCCTTTTCCAATTACAAACACCAAGTTAGTAAAACCTGAGGTATTTAGTCTCAGGTAAAGCAATGCATGCTCTTTGCATGTATGGACCAATTGTGTCCCTCACCATCTGCCCCTTGGTCGATTTTACCCGCTTTAGCTCGAAATGAAGGCTTCGTATTTATGATTCTTTATGTTATCTCTAGAGGGCGCACTGCAAAATTGACTATTTCAATTTTTTGATTATAAAAAAAAACTGATTCGGATTAAAGAACAGTGAAACCTTTTCGGACTAGAGAACCCTTTTGAAAATTCGAACTATAGAACTATAGAACCTTTTTTTCGACTAGAGAACATTTTTTAACTTTCGGATTAGAAAAACCTTTACTAGTTTTCGGACTATAGAACCTTTCAGAATATTCGGATTAAAGAACCTTTCAGAATATTCGGATTAAAGAACCTTCTATTTTTGGACTAGAGAACCCTTTTTACCCGTTTACCCGTTTCATTTTCGCAAGCATCATGATTCATTTATCAAGAGAAAATTGGAAAAGGGATGGAGTAAAGGTTTATAATCACCTAGCACACTCGTTTTATTTCTTGGAATGTACCAATTATTTTGCAACAAATAAATCCACTATTCTGTCATTTAAGTGACTCAGTGGCGTAGCTATTATTTTCATATTGGTGAGGCGAGAAATAAAAGTGAACCGACAAAACTACCGACTAAATAAATGCGCGTGTAGCGCGCGAAATGTTGCCATTTTTACATTAATTTTGCCATGATTGAGGTACATTTCGGAAATTGCCGTCTTTGTACTTATGACCATCATAACTCTAATAACTCCAAAGACCGCAGTGCCAATCAATCTCAACCGACACGAATCAAATAATCAAATATTGGAGGGTAGCGATTGCCCCCCCCCCCCCCCCCCCATCCATAACCCCCACCCATCACCCCCACCCATCACCCATCACCCTTAGGTGTGCGCAGGATTTTTTTACCGGGTGGGGGGCGGGGGCTTAAAAATAAATTTCATTGTTCGCAACGCTATCCGCGGTAACGCGGACAGGGGGAGTATGATGGGGGATATGCCCCCCCCCCCCCCTTGAAATTTGATTTTCGAACCCTTTTGGTGCGATTTGGTGTGTAATTTTGACCAATATTTTATTTTAATGAAAAGCCTCAATTTAATATTGGCTTATTATCAATATCATTCTTCAATTTTGCAAAATCAAACAACACGGCATAAGGGTTTAAATTGCGAATAATTTAAAAATGATTTGCGCGTAGCGCGAAAATATTGGCTATTGTAAAAAGAAAGGTTTATCAAACCGTTCCTGAAGCCATGTTGTTAAGCTTGACTGATAATTAAACAGTGAAACTAATTTGCGCGTAGCGCGCAAAAAAAGGTCCAGAAAACGTTTCTGAAGCCATCTTGTTCCAATTGAATAACAAAGAAGTATAATAATAATTGGCGCGGAGCGTGCAAAAATTTGCTATTGTAAAAATAAAGGTATAGAAAAACGTTCTTGAAGCCATCTTGTTTTAAGCTTGAATAATAAATAAACAGTGAAACTAATGCGCGCGTAGGGCTCAAAAATGTCTATTTTAACACTAAAAGGTTCATAACACGATAATGAAGCCATCTTGTTGAACTTGAATAACACAAAATAAAAAAATAATTACCGCGGAGCGCGAAAATATTGGCTATTGTAAGAATAAAGGTTTAGAAAAACGTTCTTTAAGCTATTTTGTTAAGCTTGAATAAAATATAATCAGTGAAACTAAAACGGCTACGCATTTTTTTTAAAATTTTAACAATAAAAAGGTCCAGCAAACGTTCTTGAAGCCATCTTGTTCAAATTGAATAACAAAATTTAAAAGAAAATGGCTATTGTAAAAACCCCGTTCCTGAAATCATCTTGTTAAGCTTGAATAGTAAAACATTGTAACTAATTCGCGCGCAGCGCGCAAAAATTGGTAATTTTTACACCGAAATGGTCCTAAAAACGTTTCTGAAGCAATTATTGTTAAGCTTGAATAATAAAACATTGAAAACAATTTGTGCAAAAACTGGTTATTTTGACACTTAAATGGTCCTGAAAAACGTTCATGAAGCCATTTTGTTCGAATAAGCTCGAATAATAAAAAAAAGTTAATAAAAAAGTGAATAAGTTGTTATAAAGCTTGAATAAACATTGAAACCAATTTGCGCGAAGCGCGCAAAAATACGGCTATTTTAACACTAAAAAGCACCAGAAAAACGTTCCTGAGCGTACAAACTGTCAGTTTTATAAAATAAAATGGTCCAGAAAAACGTTCATTAAGCCATCTTTTTATAACTTGAATAAAGAAACATTGAAATTATCTAACTCGCGCGAAGCGCCCAAAAATTTCTAGTTTTTTACTAAAATGGTCCAAAAAACGTTTCTTCTGAATCCATGTTGTTAAGCTTGAATAGTGAAACATTGAAACTATTCGCGCAAAAAATGGCTTCTTTTGAGGGGGAGGGGCATCGTTCCCACCGTGACAATGGTGGGGGGGGGGGGGCACTCCCCGCTTGCACTGACTATGCTCGTTACCCTTCCTCCTTATCTTCCTTCTTCTTTTTTACTCTTTTGCCAAGGGGAGGGGGAGGGGGGGGGGCGGGGCTGTCCCCCTGGTTACGCCACTGGTGATACAGAGGGCCGAGCTGTTGGGTTTTAATTTACCTGGATGACCTAAAACTCTCCTTGCTATCAATATTTACTTTCGTTATAAAACACTCACATGGTTCAGAGACGTAGAGATAAAATGAGACACTAACTCCTTTTCCATGCCCTCCTCCTCCCCTCCTTTCCTCCTCTCCCCTCCCCTCCTCCTCTCCTCCCCTCCCCTCCTCTCCTCTCCCCCTCTCTCCCCTCTTTATTTTTACCCTCTGGGGACCCGGGGGCTTGAGCACCCAAAGCCCTCCCCTCCCCCTGGGCACGTGCCTGTTCACCACTCCCCCCTCTGGCAACGCCACTGAAAGTGACCCAAATAACGGGGGAATAGCGAAAAGTTATCTCAAGATGAAGTGTGTTAGCGATCCTGTCATACGAGCAACTAACCTTTTAAAAAGTAAGGAAAGCTGATAACCGCAGGCTTTTATCAAAAGACTAACAAAATACATTCGAGTTGCATCAGTCTGACGTTAATAATGCAGTCCTTCAATCCATAAATTTTGAACCTGATAAATCGATTAGATGTTTATTATTATCACAATTACTAAATAATTATTTTGTTTCTTCTTTGAATTTAGTTGTTTTAGTTGAACATAAATTTGTTGTGCAGTTGCACTTTGCATTTATCGTAAGGTCCTCTGATCTAATGGACGTACGCATCGTATTCGCCTGATTTGCATTCAGATGACACATAGTAACAGTATAGATAATTGCATTTGGTTTTTGTGCCACAGTATACGGTATATAATTAACCGGAACTTAATTTCTGTTTGAAATGAATAGAAAATGCTGCTCCACTTGCAACAATTAGTCAAGACACATCAGGTACGATATGTACAAAGGCCACGTCGATTTCAAAAAATTCAAATGCCCCGAGGTTAGTATAGTAGTCTTTTTAACTGTACGTTAGTTGTTAACCCGAGATATACGAGGGTCATTCAATAAGTCCTACCTCCTCCATCATATCTTGTATAACGTGCAGGTCTATACAGTGAATGTCAGTTGCGCCGTGGTTTCGAAGAGTCACGTAAAGCCGTTGGTTCCGTGTATTCAGACGCTCACCCTGAACACGTTAAATAGTTGCAGACCTTATCGTAAAGAGTAGGGGTTCATCCCGGGTCTGTTACCTGTCACAAAAACACATGTCCCTAGGTTCCAGGGGCCGTGGCATCATGGAACTGTATAGTATACACAATACACTATGTTCTGTAGTCATGTATTCAGTGATGATGATGATGATAACATCGCTAATACGAATTACAACGATATCATAGCTACACATTTAACGCTCGCAGCCGCTACAAAACAAGGCTGCGCGCATCATTTCATTTTAAAAGTCAACCGGCGTCACTCATCTGCTTCATCTCTATACTGGCTACCAGTTGATAAAAGAACCCATGTAATACGAGGGTCATTCAATAAGTTCTACCTCATACCTCCTAACTTTGCTATTATACAAGCCAGTCGTATGGAATGTTCCACAATTGAAGCTTTGAATCTCAGCTAAAAAATCATAGTAGATTGGTCTGAATACTCATTTTACTTTTCTGGATATACAGTAAAAACCAAACTTACATTTAGTGCGACGGAAACGGGTAAAAAACAGCCAAATGTCTCCTAAGTGCTATTCATTTTGGCCAATTCTAAGAGACAAGATGTACCTATTGGTCAATTACAATCGTTCTATGTTACAAATATCTCTTGAACAGACTTTAAACAAAACAAGTGACTGATTTCTTGGCGGAAAATGCCCTCTTATTATCCAGAACCATACCAGGACAGCCATCAATTTTAACCCTACCCTAGAGAACCGCTGCAAAAGTCACATTTGCTTTTCATAGGAACTAAGAGATCTTCATTATACAGGACTAAATGGATATATTTCAAGTCTCTCGATGATATATTTTTCTATCACTGATTACCTGATTAACTATTCTAAATGTTGCATAAAGGAAAACTTATAAAGTTACTATCATGTTAAGATTTCACATTCAAGGCATCACTGTGGCTTGACTTGCACTTGTAACAACGAACATTTGACTGAATATCAGTATTCCAGTATGCTAAAGGCGTGTCAATACATTCGAGTTGATATTATACTATAGTTGCAAGCTACAAAGGTTAATATTGCCTACAATCTGATTTATACATGATACAGGGTGACCCAGAAAATGTTGAACCCAAAAATCACAAACTTAAAAAAAAAATGAAAAATGAAAATAAATTAATATGGCATTCTGTTTTCAACATTTATGTTAACAATTTATTCAGATTTCTGGAGAACTTTAGATCATGTAAATTGGCCTTACCAAACTAAAGATACACTTGATTGTGTGACAGGGGTTGTTTTCGCCCTTTTGTAAAAGTGAAAAAATTGTAACTTGGTTCAGATATGAAACTTAATTCTGTTCTAAGTACGTACTATAGTTAAGTAATCTTTTCTTTTGATCTGTATTTATCAAATTAACATTTTCAAATGAAGTCAAGGGGACTTCAGTTTTTGTTTTCAAAGTCTCTTATATAATAATATTGATTTACATAATAAATGAATATTGATGAGATACTGTGCAGAAATGGTTTTAAACAGGCACTTGTTCTGCTCATGTAGCATGAAACCATTTGTTTGCACTTCACTTACACTACAAAACAACACTTCTTACAAAATTACACGTATTTTAAGTTTCGTGTGGCCTATTTTTATGATCTAAAATGTTTCAGAAAGTTAAATGTATGGTGCACATAGCTAGTGAACGGGTTATGCAATATTTTGTTATTTTAATGGTAACAAATATATTGAATTTTGTGATTTTTGGGTTCAACATTTTCTGGGTCACCCTGTAGTATAGCATTATATTCAGAAATCATCCATTGTTTTCTAGTTCAGTATTTAAATCGGGCGGTCATACCTTATCATACAATAGGCCTACAGAGAGAAAACGAGAAAAAAACATGTATTTATATTTGAAGTAATTTTCCGTGTCCGTTGTCCAAAATCTTTCCTGGCTTTAATTGCATCATGGCAATAGTGCAATAGGTATCAATTAGCATTTACTATAAATGTGTAGCTATGATTCAGAGCTATAACTAGATCTAGTTCTGGTCTGAGACCAGGGCACCTTGATTTTTATGAGAAAATGATCCCTAGTGACCTCTTCTTGACCTTTGACCTGGTTATGATGATTGACTTTTATTCTTGCCTGATTGAACCAAACAAGATAAAACAGGTCCGATCTAATTCGGAGCATGTCTTGCAAATCGGAACATGTTTTAACTTTTACCCCTGTATAGGTCAATGACCCCTAGTGACCCCATACGACATGTCAATTTAAATCGCTGAAAGACTGGTATTGGCATGGACCTAAGGAATATTTTGACCAATTCTAATGCACATCAGTCAGTTCCTCTGAGACGAGAAGCATTTTAGATGAACGGATTGAAAATCGACGTTTTGACTCCTAGTGACCCCTTCTTGACCTTTGACCTGATTAAAATGATTGACTTATTTTCTTGGCTCATCAATCCAAACAAGATGCAACAACCCGGTCCAAATCGGATAATGTCTTAACTTTTACCCCTGTAAAGTTCAATGACCCCTATTGACCCCTTCTTGACCTTTGACCTGGTCAATATAATTAATGTATTTTCTTGGCTCATCAATCTAAACAAGATGCAACAACCCCGGTATAAATCGGATCATGTCTTAACTTTTACCCCTGCAAAGTTCAATGACACCTATTGACCCCCTCTTGACCTTTGACCTGGTCAATATGATTGACCTATTTTCTTGGCTCATCAAACCAAACAAGATGCAATAAACCCGGTCCAAATCGGATCATGTCTTAACTTTTACCCCTGTAAAGTTCAATGACCCCTATTGACCCCATCTTGACCTTTGACCTGGTCAAAATGATTGACTTGTTTTCTTGGCTCATCAATTTAAACAAGATGCAACAAACCCGGTCCAAATCGGATCATGTCTTAACTTTTACCCTTGTAAAGTTCAATGACCCGTATTGACCCCTTCTTGACCTTTGACCTGATCAATATTGTTGACTTATTTTCTTGGCTCATCAATCCAAACAAGATGCAACAAACCCGGTCCCAATCGGAGCATATCTCACGTTTTACCACTGTATAGGTCAATGACCTCTAGTGACCCCGCACGACACGTCAATTTTAATCGCTGAGATCGCTGTATGTGCATGGACCCAAGGAATCTTTTGACCATTTCTGACATTCATGAGCCATTTCCTCTGAGACAAGAAGCATTTTAAGTGATATGGTTAGAAAATCAACATTTTGACCCCTAGTGACCCCAAATATTTGTTGATTGTAAAAACCGAACTATTATATATGCGTACGGTCATAAGGAATATGTTGACCGATTTTGACGATCCTAGGTCATTTCACTAAATTGGAAATGCGTTTTAAGTGAAAATTACGTTTTGACCCCTAGTGACCCCCTGTGACCTTTGACCCCAAACTGTGAGGTCCTGTAATGAAGGTCTGGTAGGGGGTCCTACTGACCAAATCTGGTGATTGTAGCATGTAAACTGTAGGAGAAGAAGCATTTTGTAGATATATTGCCAGAAGATGATGATGATGATGATGTAGAAGAAGAACTAGATCTAGTTCTGGTCTGAGACTATTTAGGGCACCTTGATTTTAATGAGAAAATGATCCCTAGTGAGCTCTTCTTGACCATTGACCTGGTTATGATGATTGACTTTTATTCTTGCCTGATTGAACCAAACAAGATAAAACAGGTCCGATCTAATTCGGAGCATGTCTTGCAAATCGGATTTTAAATTTTAATTGTATAGGTCAATGACCCCTAGTGACCCCATACGACATGTCAATTTTAATCGCTGAAATACTGGTATGGGCATGGACCTAAGGAATATTTTGACCAATTTTAATGCACATCAGTCATTTCCTCTGAGACGAGAAGCATTTTAGGTGAACGGATTGAAAATCAATGTTTTGACTCCTAGTGACCCCTTTTTGACCTTTGACCTGATTAAAATAATTGACTTATTTTCTTGGTTTATCAATCCAAACAAGATGCAACAAATCCGGTCCAAATCGGATCATGTCTTCACTTTTACCTCTGTAAAGTTCAATGACCCCTATTGACCCCTTCTGGACCTTTGACCTGGTCAATATGATTAATTATTTTCTTTGCTCATTAAACTAAACAAGATGCAACAAACCCGGTCCAAATCGGAGCATGTCTTAACTTTTACCCCTGCAAAGTTCAATGACCCGTATTGACCCCTTCTTGACATTTGACCTTGGCTTATCAATCCAAACAAGATGCAACAAATCCGGTCCCAATCGGAGCATATCTCACGTTTTACCACTGTATAGGTCAATGACCTCTAGTGACCCCGCGTGACACGTCAATTTTAATCGCTGAGATCGCTGTATGTGCATGGACCCAAGGAATCTTTGACCAATTCTGACATTCATGAGCCATTTCCTCTGAGACAAGAAGCATTTTAAGTGATATGGTTAGAAAACCAACATTTTGACCCCTAGTGACCCCAAATATTTGTTGATTGTAAAAACCTAACTATTATATATGCGTACGGTCATAAGAAATATGTTGACCGATTTTGACGATCCTAGGTCATTTCACTAAATTGGAAATGCGTTTTAAGTGAAAATCACGTTTTGACCCCTAGTGACCCCCCTGTGACATTTGACCCCAAACTGTGAGGTCCTGTAATGAAGGTCTGGTAGGGGGTCCTACTTACCAAATATGGTGATTGTAGCATGTAAACTGTAGGAGAAGAAGCATTTTGTAGATATATTGCCAGAAGATGAAGAAGAAAGAAACGGTAGAGATAGAGTACCTCGATTTTTGAAAAAATCAAGGTAAAGAAACGGTACAGATAGAGTACCTCGATTTTTGAAAAAATCAAGGTAATCATGATAAATGTCATGAGACTGACATTCATATTAATGATGTTATGAGTGAAGAGGTAGAACTTATTGAATGACCCTCGTACATATCTGAGTGTATTTCCTTCTACGATATGCCACAGACAAAACCCGTCTTGTTGTGCCAGCCAGCCATAACCGCATTGAAGCTGGCTCCTTTGCTGTGGCTGGCCCAACACTATGGAATCACACTTCATCCACCTAAGATCCAGCAATAGTATCATAACCTTCAAGCATAATCTCAAGAATCATTTGTTTAGTAACTGATTTTCTGTACAGCGTGTCCCAAAAAACTAGGTCCAGAAACTGCAGAGCTTATAACTTTAATAGTAGGAAACGTAGCTGCTTATTATTTAAGGATATAAAGGTAAATATACCTGACCTTAACTGGTAGAATTGTGAGACCAATCGAATAGCAACTCTCTCAAATACAAAGCTTTCAATAGAACCCGGGTTTTTTCCTTCAATCAATCGATCGACCGACCGACCGACCGACCGACCGACCGACCGACCGACCGACCGACCGACCGACCGACCGACCGACCGACCGACCGACCGACCGATCGATTGATGCACAAATGCAGCGCATGGATGGTTTATGGGCAAAAACCGAAAAACGGGTTCTGACCACGATATATTCAAAGATTTGTATGTGAAAAACCTTACAGCCGATTGGTCTCACAATTTCACCAATTAAAGTCAGATATATGTGACCATCCACCACAAACCCAGTATAAAGCCTTTCCAGAGATATGGCATAGTAAATTTAAGAAAATTCAATAAAAAACAAAGGATTTTGAAAAAGAGGATTTTTGATTATTTAAGTGTTCAATTTACAAAACAATAACTACATGTCATATATCATTTTCAAGCTTATTTGTTGAAGTAGATTTTTACTAAATCAAAATTTTCATTTGTGGACGCGTCACATATTTAGATTTAGATTCTTAAAGTGCATGTCTCTTCTTAGTTCTAAAACGATACAAAACGATATGTTTAGTTTAGTTTAGTTTTATTTTGGCATATCAAGACACAGAGATACAATACATCAGATCAAATATACAAATCTTAAAAACTTACAACAATTAACACAACATATTAATACAATAAAACATATAATGCCAAGGATAGCCCAAGAAAGCTCTAAAAGGGCTTATTTCCATTGGGGTCCTTATTAAAACAACAATTTGTTATTCGCATTTTTGTTACATAACGGGTCGCAATATGAGTTCTATCATTAGTATGGGATGAAGTAGTAAGTCATCATAGTAGACAGCTCATGAGCTGGGCTGTATATAATCAGCAGTAACGAACATGTTTAGTACATTCTTTATAATTCCATCAATAGGACTCATTAACAGATTGCAACACATTATCATGCATATCCACTCACTTTCTTCATTATGCTGTTTGTTTCATAACCCAAGTCATAATTACGAGGGATGCACTGGACTGTCTTTTAATATTGCATACTAATCATGATTGATCATTAGTAGAATTTCTTTTCTGCGAATTGTTATTTAATAATATATCCTTGAATTTAGTTTGCATAAGTATTTTCTTGTATACAATACAGACGGACGGCATGTACTCGCACGTGACGTACATTGATAACCGGTCAGGCTAGGGCCCTATTTAGTTATTTTCCACTCAGCGCTGTATGAGTGAGACTGTTGCGTGACTGATTGCTGCTTGCAAGCTCGTATATGATACAGCGTAGGCAGCGATTTGTACACATACGTGTTACATCAATTTTTAGAAGATTGCGCAACTATTAGAATGATCTTCGAAATTAAAATGTTTTGCTCACACTTGCTGTGATGATTTATGAATTATCATTACACAATCTTCCCACCTCATCTGGACCGCGTGCGTTCTATAAACCAGGGTGCGGTAATTCTAGTTCAAAGGTAGTTACATGATGACTCTTTTGATAATCTTGGAATAGCTTGTGATTGACGGATCTTTACGTTTAATAGCTTCAATCGTAAGTTCTATGAAATGGAAGACGCTATAGTTCCGGCTAATATGCAACTTCTGAATGCAACAAAACTGTACCCCGGAGCAGATCAATTTTCACCTACAATGAAGACAATAAACGCGGGGATAGACGCTGACGAAAGTTCACCTTATCATGAGGTTCTGCTTACTCCCGTCATCTTCCATATCGTAGAGTTTTGCTTACTTATACTGCTCATTACAGGCAACACAACTGTTATCTGGATCATCAAATACAATGAGACCCTTCGTAACAAAGCCAATGCGTTCGTCACAGTATTGGCCGTTTCCGACCTCTGTTTCGGCATCTGTACCACCATAATGTTAACCTTATCAACATATCTCTATTCCAACGCATTCGGATGTCGACTAATGGGAGTGATCAATACTTTCTTCCCATCTGTATCAAACATCACTTTATGTTTTGTAAGCATTGATAGGTTGATATTCGTCAGGAAGCCGGCACAATACCAGGAGACAAGCCGTTTTTCTAGAAATGCAATCGGTCTCACGTACATTGTAGCTCACTCGCTTTGCTTTGCTACTCTTCCACCGCTTTGGGGATGGGGACAGTTTACTCAATATGACCACATGAACACTTGTCTTTTAGACCTATCTGGAAGTCCTAAATTCGGCTACATAGCAGTCATATACGGTTATCTTACCCCTTTTCTTATTGTTGTAGGTTCTTTTACAAGAATCTACAGAGAAGCTCGGCTGCAATGCATTCAGATTCGATCGGAATCTTTCGTCAAAAGACAGAGCGTTCGGCGCGTTCTTCGCGATACAAAACACGGTTTTCGACGAACCTCAAAGACGCTGTTATTAATGATAATTGTACATTTTGTATGTTTAACACCTTTTATAGTGGTTCAAGTTAGCAGTTTTTACCATGCATTTAATCCTGGTGTTGCTCTGTATGCCAGCTGGTTGATGAACTTGGCCAATTCCTCCATTGAACCGTGGGTGTATGGCATGTACAATCCAGCATTTCGTAAATGTATCCGGCGTTGTAAGACTATATTTCACTGCAAAAAACTCAAGAAAAGGCGACTATTTCGGCAAAGGTTTAGGGCATATCAGGTCAGCCCATATCTTTAGGAGCGTTTTAGCTATTAAATGGTTAGCTTGATGTTACTTTTAGACGTCTTTTAAAAGGCGCATTTGTCGTGAGATTGGGCAATTTCAGTGGTGTCATTAATTCTAGTCCCCTAAGAAATTCGGATGACGGCTGACGATATGACGGCAACGTATGTGGTAGCGTTACTAATCAAATGCTGTATTAAAATTATCAATGACATCGGACTGAACCAAACATTTCTTAAGAACATCCAAACCAGTGTGCCAATACGGTTGCCATTTGTTGCCGAAATATGATATGTATTTAATGAGGAGTGATGTTTTGATTATAACTATCAGAAAAACGTCATACCTCATTACACACAAAAAACACATTAACGTAACAGATGTATCAGTCAATAATAAACGTGTCTAATGTTCTTCTGAAAGTGCTCGTCCAAAAACAAACAGTTTACTATTTACGCACTTTTCTCTTTACACTCAGATTTCAACAATTGCTTGGAATCAGAATATATGCGGTAAATTGACAAAATAAGTTTAAGGTTCACTTGAACACTTCTATACTTACATTCACAATTCTTCTGTTAATCATTGTTGATTACATGTCATGGCATACTTCACACGATATATCGTTCCTCCGCTGACAAATCATCACCCGAACTTCATTGCACACATTGCTCAGTTTCACCTCCACCTACACGTTCTTGTCAAACGGGCTTCCTGAATTTAGTCAATGCTCTTCAAAAACTTCACGCCTGTTTCGAAAGGTATATTGTGTACAGTAGTATGGCGACGTATTGTTAGAAGGGGACAATTATCTAGAAAATAGTTGTCCGTTAAAAATAACTTAACAACATGAACTGTGAAAAAAGGTGTGATTTAATTTCATAGCTGTGTAAACGTTGATTAAAGTCTATCATGTCTATATGAAATTCGAAGTCATTAAAATGGCAGCCGAGAGAAAGTTTACACCCACTAGCTTACACTTTGTTTTGCACCAGGTATTCGGAGACAACTCAATCGAGTACATTTACTGGACAGGTGACTATGAGCGTGTTTCTGCTGGGGTACTGCAAAAAGTAAACGCTAAGTTTCAATCGGTCAGTTTTTAATTCCCCTGTTTCTACTGCAAAAAGCAAACGCAAATAAACGCTAAGTTTCAATCGGTCAGTTTTTAATTCCCCTGTTTCTACTCGCGAAAAGAGACCGCTAAGTTTATCGATCCTAGTCTATGGGCCACGACATTTTACCATACAATGCCACCGCACCTGAAAAAGATTGCTTCACAATAATGTGTATTACCCAGCGTGGCACGTTTCACGGCGCAAACCGCTAAAAATCGCCTTTCTGTTTCTATTGAGTTTATTGCCGATTATTGCCGGTTCCAAACCTGGTTTGTGAAGGTTTTTGGGATTACCAAAAATACCGATTATTGCCGGATTCTGCCTGTGTCTACTAGGAAAACTTAGCGTTTATTAGCGGTTTCTTCCCTAGCAGAAACACGCTCTAAGTGGAGGCGACCATGTTTAGCGCTGACTGCATTACGTCATTTTTACAAGCTGTCAGTTATCGAAGAGTATTGTCAAACGGGGATAATCTGTAGCGTTCTATTCATGCTACTGATGAACTTTGGATGTATGATCGATAAAGTTGACGCAATCATTGCGATCATAATCACTTCCCCTTCCACTAAACATCGCTGAAATGGGTCTAAAATTTGGTCTTAATCAATGTAATTTCGATTTCCGTCAGCGAAATGTTCTGTAAAAATCTGTCCAATATGATGTAATTCCGAGTCAAACAGTGTAATAGGTCGGCTCGTATGTAAATAATTGTGCCCTCTCCCGTAGTTTATTCCCATTGTGTTCCCCTCATAATATTCCTATGCTGTTGTACAGTGAAGGGGTCACATCCCGTAATCTTTCCCTGTCTCGTTCACCGAACCAGATCAACAGGAGTCGCGTGTCCAGTAAATTTACTCGGTTAAATTTTCTCCGAATACCTGTTTTGTATAATATAATAACAGAATATACGAAGTCGAGGACTGGTTGTTATACAAATCAGGACTGTATATACTTCATTCTGTAGAACACATAATATTAAGCTATCTAGATATCTCGTTCATTCATTTAATATTATAATATATATATCAGATTGACAAAATTCGGTTGAAAGTTTGTACGGATTTAGGATTATTATAGTAAACTATATACTAAAAATGTGTCTATTAAATATAGTTTTCATAATTCTCTAAAGATTATTATTATAGATTATAAACTCAAAATGTGTCCATAGAATATAGTTTTCATAATTCACAAAGTATACTTTAAAATTCCTTAGCACTAAAATGTATCAGAAGATAACACGCTTTTCTAAATGAGCTCGCGAAAGGTGCCGTGTCACCATAATTTATAAAGCTTCTTTTTTTGTTATATTAATCATTTTAATCAGGAGAATATATATTGTCTGCCAGACGAAGCATATATATATATATGAGAGTCTAAAGACCAATCTATATGTCTGATAGATAAATTGAAGTGACAGGAAAATCAAATTAAGAGCCACCTGGGTCCATACGGCGTTCTTACTAATCATGCTAATTCATTTCACCGATCAAAGAGATTAACCTACGGGATGCCACTGTATCTAGAAGCCAGAGTGTTATTGTGTTTTCTATTTAGAACAACTCATGATTAGTTTAGTTTTTACGAAGGGACTGATGTTTCTGGAAATCCATTCAGAATAACAGAACATTATTAGTGCGCAGAAAAGGCAGAAAGGTATTATGAGTAAGGACTCGGCCAAAAACATATAATTACCCCAATGGAAAAATGGAGGCTTTTTGGGCTATCAATGGTACTCTCTGATATTTAAGCATTTCCCAAACCTGCCTTTTTGAGCAAGCATCTTGCTTTTATGTATGCACTTTTATGTAATTCTTGATATTGTGCAATGTGATATGAGTATTGAATAAAAATGAATGAATGAATGAATGAATATGATTCCTATCATAACACATATCACGAATTACTCTGGATAGAATTGTCCACATCCTTCTGGTTTCAGTGCAATGAGCGAGCCAATGTAATGTAGGTTTCCTTGTTCTAGGGCTACCTGTGAAGTGTACCCGTTTCAGTTGTCATTTAATGTAGATTTCAATTATAATTTAATGTAGGTTTCCCTGTTCTTGGGCTACCTGTGAAGTGTACCCGTTTAAGTTGTCTCATTTAAAAAAACATCATTTAATGTAGGTTTTCCTGTTTTAGGGCTACCTGTGAAGTGTACCCGTTTCAGTTGTCTCGTTAGACATCATTTGATGTAGGTTTTTCTGTTTTAGGGCTACCTATAAAGTGTACACGTGTCAGTTGTCTCGTTAGACATCATTTGATGTAGCTTTTTCTGTTTTAGGGCTACCTGTGAAGTGAACCCGTTTCAGTTGTCTCGTTAGACATAATTTAATGTAGGTTTTCCTGTTTTAGGGCTACCTGTGAAGTGAACCCGTTTCACTTGTCTCATTAAACATAATTTATTGTAGGTTTTCCTGTTTTAGGGCTACCTGTGAAGTGAACCCGTTTCACTTGTCTCGTTAGACATCATTTAATGTAGGTTTTCCTGTTTTAGGGCTACCTGTGAAGTGAACCCGTTTCAGTTGTCTCGTTAAACATAATTTAATGTAGGTTTCCCTGTTTTAGGTCTACCTGTGAAGTGAACCCGTTTCAGTTGTCTCGTTAGACATCATTTAATGTAGGTTTTCCTGTTTTAGGGCTACCTGTGAAGTGAACCCGTTTCACTTGTCTCATTAAACATAATTTAATGTAGGTTTTCCTGTTTTAGGGCTACCTGTGAAGTGAACCCGTTTCACTTGTCTCGTTAGACATCATTTAATGTAGGTTTTCCTGTTTTAGGGCTACCTGTGAAGTGAACCCGTTTCAGTTGTCTCGTTAAACATAATTTAATGTAGGTTTCCCTGTTTTAGGTCTACCTGTGAAGTGAACCCATTTCAGTTGTCTCGTTAGACATTATTTAATGTAGGTTTTCCTGTTTTAGGTCTACCTGTGAAGTGTTCCCGTTTCAGTTGTCATTGAATGTAGATTTCAATTATCAGTTAATGTAGGTTTCCTTGTTCTAGGGCTACCTGTGAAGTGTACCCGTTTAAGTTGTCGCGTTAAAACATAATTTAATGTAGGTTTTCCTGTTTTAGGGCTACCTGTGAAGTGAACCCGTTGCAGTTGTCTCGTTAAAACATAATTTAATGTAGGTTTTCCTGTTTTAGGTCTACCTGTGAAGTGAACCCGTTGCAGTTGTCTAGTTAAAACATAATTTAATGTAGGTTTTAGGGCTACCTGTGAAGTGAACCCGTTTCAGTTGTCTCGTTAGACATAATTTAATGTAGGTTTTCCTGTTTTAGGGCTACCTGTGAAGTGAACCCGTTTCACTTGTCTCATTAAACATAATTTAATGTAGGTTTTCCTGTTTTAGGGCTACCTGTGAAGTGAACCCGTTTCACTTGTCTCGTTAGACATCATTTAATGTAGGTTTTCCTGTTTTAGGGCTACCTGTGAAGTGTACCCGTGTCAGTTGTCTCGTTAGACATCATTTGATGTAGGTTTTTCTGTTTTAGGGCTACCTGTGAAGTGAACCCGTTTCAGTTGTCTCGTTAGACATAATTTAATGTAGGTTTTCCTGTTTTAGGGCTACCTGTGAAGTGAACCCGTTTCACTTGTCTCATTAAACATAATTTAATGTAGGTTTTCCTGTTTTAGGGCTACCTGTGAAGTGAACCCGTTTCACTTGTCTCGTTAGACATCATTTAATGTAGGTTTTCCTGTTTTAGGGCTACCTGTGAATTGAACCCGTTTCAGTTGTCTCGTTAAACATAATTTAATGTAGGTTTCCCTGTTTTAGGTCTACCTGTGAAGTGAACCCGTTTCAGTTGTCTCGTTAGACATTATTTAATGTAGGTTTTCCTGTTTTAGGTCTACCTGTGAAGTGTTCCCGTTTCAGTTGTCATTGAATGTAGATTTCAATTATCAGTTAATGTAGGTTTCCTTGTTCTAGGGCTACCTGTGAAGTGTACCCGTTTAAGTTGTCTCGTTAAAACATAATTTAATGTAGGTTTTCCTGTTTTAGGGCTACCTGTGAAGTGAACCCGTTGCAGTTGTCTCGTTAAAACATAATTTAATGTAGGTTTTCCTGTTTTAGGTCTACCTGTGAAGTGAACCCGTTGCAGTTGTCTAGTTAAAACATAATTTAATGTAGGTTTTCCTGTTTTAGGTCTACCTGTGAAGTGAACCCGTTGCAGTTGTCTCGTTAAAACATCATTTAATGATAACCCGATAATGAACTCTGTTCCAGTGCTTCCTTTAGAGATCACTCCCCGACCCACGTTTCCCTAATCTATACTGCGTAGCGGGAAATAGGTTCATTATACTTTAACATATTTAATGGGCTTACAAAGTAAACTCGTACGTTCATAAAGCGACTGGATTTTTCTAATCTACATTTTTCTTAACGTTCATGATGTGTGTTATTTTTGAAGTACAGACTTTACTATAAAAGTTCCATGAAATATGCCTCTGAAGTTTGACAACCGGTGTTGCCAGAAGATATAATGCACTTATAATCCCCCTCAGAACCTACCAAATGAACGGAAATATTTCCTTTACGTACTTTGGAATTAGGTTGTTAGATTCAAATATTAATCATATGGGGGGGGGGGGGGGGGGGGGGCAATCAGTGCCCTTTTGCGACTACTGTGATTATGGAAGGGTCACAGGATGCTAAAATAAGGCGAAAATACGGCTGGCACTGGCAAGGACTTAAATTATTTACCGGAGTGGAATCTCCAGATTTTTTTTAAAGATCCGTTTCAGCGTTCGTTCGCTTCCTTGTTCCAGCGCTCCTTTCAAACACCGTTTCGCATACAATTCCTTATTTCAGATTTCAGACAATTTCTAATGTGGACTCCCGATTTTGTCCCAAATATGTCTATACAGCCACTGCGGCTCACTCTTTGCCCTTACTGTTGACAAGTTTGACGTTTGAAACGTCTTGGTAAGAGCAACGGCTTTGTCAAAGGGGACTACTAAATAGGACAACAATGGGCCATTTACTCAAACGTGAGGATGTTGGACGAAAGCGGTGCATTAAATAGTATCTCAATTGAGGAGTTCTAAACTAATAATGCAATGTACATAAAAGTATACAATTTTTCAAATGAAATGAGTCGGAGAATTTATATTTGGTATTAAATTTCCCCAAAAATAGTGATTTCTACATTTTTGCCCAAAATTTTTCAGACAACCTAACAAAATCAGTTTTCGATTAAAAATTTCAATATTTCACCAAAATCATCTAAAGTCAATTATCTAGGAAGCACTTTTTTTTTTTTGCTTAAAAATTTTTAGTTTTGAAAATATTGACCAAAAAGTGCCAACAATGAGATTTTTATCTCAAAAATCACATTTTTGGCACTTTTTGGATGCATATCTCGAGTTTAAAATCCATAATCGAAAAGATAAAAAATTACCTCCTAGCGCTGAAAGTCCTCTACACAATGGTAGTAAAATCTTACCTGATAGTTTGATATCTTTTTAGTTATGCTGTCTGAAAAATCGTAAAATTCCTTCAAATTTGAACTTCTAGAAAACAGCGATTTAGTAAAAATATTGACATTTTCCACCATTTAAAGCTAAATGTTCACGGAATACAGGGGCGTGTGTACCAAAAAGCGAGTATACTATTATGAACAATCATAATAAACTATCAGATTCAATTTATATTGTCACAATGTGAAGAAATTGGAAGAAAACTGAAATTTAAATGATCGTAAGATTGGCCTTTATTTACACTAGCGGGACGCCCGTCCTTCGGACGGGCTCTCCCGCTAGGGAGTAGGCCTACCAGATAGAACACCTACAAAATGAAACAACACATATGTGTTGGAAAATTTATAACCAAACACATAGGAATAGAACAATATTTAAAACATTTTTGTTTTAAATCAAAAGGTTTTGTATAATTTAAAAGTTTTCAAATTTCAATTAAAAAAATTAAAAAGACTCTCCCCCCACCTCCCGCCCGCCCACGCCCGTGCCATTTTTAAACTCCAAGGCCTAAACCTTAACCATATCCCGTACCCACCAGTCACTCCCCACCCTGCCCCCGCCTCCACCCCGCTCCGTGGCATATCCGTTACGCAATTTAGCATCACTGCATTTCTTCATATACCCCTGCCTCTCAAACCACATTACATCATTACACACAACCCCCATTCGTCACTGCCCCCGCCCCCCCCCCCCCCCCCGCCCGTGGCATATCTCAACCCCCAAGGCCGTGCCTCCCAAACCACATTTCTACATTAGACCCCCTCCACCCCGCCGCCCCCAGCCGTCCCCGCCCCTCCCTGTCCCCCGTCTTCGACCCGCCGCCGTTCCTACCCCGTCCCCGTCTCCGCCCCGCCCCGTGGCTTATCTCAACCCCAAGGCCTAAAACCGTAACCAATTCCCGTGGAGCCGCGTATTTCTCCAATATTTACCCGCCCGCGTGTGTAGGGTGCGTGGGTGTAGTGCGTGTGAGCGTTTATTTTGCACGACGCACTACGACGCGTTATGTGTTAGGCGCCGAATGCATGGTTGCAGTACGCATGAAGATAAACAAAACAAACACGGCCCGTATCCATGGATTTTCATGGTTTTTTACTCATATCTCGGTCAATTCTGTACGGTTTTCAGCCATTTATAGCTTATAACACTCACATTATAATCATCTTTTATCAGTGCAAAGTTCACGGCGTTTAGTTGCAAACTGAGAGAGCCTTTTATGGATACATACATAGTCACACCATAAGACAAATTATAGTAAGATTTTTAGACATTGTTTTGCGCTCTTTTGTTTTTCGCGTCTACGTCGCGGATATTAAGCGGCGCGTCTAGTATTACGCGCGGGAAGTTTCAGCGCGCGACGCAATGATCGAATAGCTGTCGCAGCATTTGAAAAGCACGGAACTCCGCTTAAATTCCCGCCAAATAACCATGCGCCTTTTCCTGGCTCAAACTTACCAAAACAACAATTTTAAATCACCCAAAAGAACGGGAAATAATCGCTTCCGATTAGTAACTTATGATGGTAATGATAGAATACATATAAAAGTATAAAATAATAGAGAAATATGAAATTCAATTTTTGAAACAAGTGCCGGGTTGACACTGCCCTTAATGTAGGTTTACCTGTTTTAGGGCTATCTGTGAAGTGTACTCGTTTCAGTTGTCTCGTTAGACATCATTTATTGTAGGTTTTCCTGTTCTAGGGCTACCTGTGAAGTGTACACGTGTCAGTTGTTTCGTTAAACATCATTTAATGTAATAAATAATGACCAAATAATTATATCTATAGCTGGTAATCACTCACTCCCAGTCCAGTAAGCTCATTATTATTTGTCAAGGTATGCTTGGAGGAAATAGTTTTCACACTGACAATGTAAAGGTCATAAAGATGGCCATTTCATTAAAATTATCTCCAAATGGTCAATAAGAATTACCAATATAACCACCACTCGAATATAATATGGTCAGAAATAGCTGATTCGACCTAATTGACAGTATTATAATTATTTAATAGTGAATACAAGTATTCTTCTACTTTCTGAGCAAATAAAAATGATTTTAAGAACCCATTATTTGTAGGCTATTTTTACATTGATGGCAGCCATTTTGGTGGTCATCGTGAATTTAAAGTATGTTAACAAAGCAACAGTGCTGTACATGAGGGCCTTTAATAAAGGACCTATTATTGTGTTACTCATTTTCCAAGTGTTGTAATCCTTTATTAAAATTAATGAAGGGGTTAAACTTAAAGTTTAACTCCTTAAGGATTAATTAGCTAAACGTTTACCCCCTTAAATATTAAACAATTGGAAAATGCTTATTATTTTTGTCCAATTTCTGCTGAGATGCTGATTATAAATGGATATTCTTAAAGAAACGTCATATTAAATCCGTTGTATTATTTTGTCTTTGTAAATAACACTACACTATGTATATTTTGATTTTGTTTCTCAAAGAGGCCTTTTTTACTCTAAAAGCACTTTAAAATAGCTGTATGATATAACTATTTCAAAACGTTAATAAGAAGGCTCTTTAATAGACTGCGTTTGGAATAAATGTAGCCTCAAACATCTTTTTAAATAATTTCAAATTTCAACAAACTTTTGTATCAATTCGTAAAAAACCTTGAGTTTACAGAGCTCAAAAAATATCTTTACAAACTAGAAACAGGCTGTAAATTCTTTTGTACAATAACAGGATAACACTTATACACAAAGAAGTTGTTGATTGTTGGAATGTAATTGCCTTAACTGTTTATTAAACATGTTAAACCTTCACATCTGGCATTTATTTTATTTTCAGTAATAGATTGACCAAAGAGGACCAATTTTAGGGAGTGCCCCTTTAACCCTTGTTTCAAACAACTTTCTTTCACATATAATAATTATAATTGAAATCGGCCGACCCCCGTCTGAGACCATCTGCAGCTTTTTAGAAAAAATAATAGTGAACACGTAACGATCTTTTCATAGTGTTACCTGTACACACGTAAAGATCTCTTCATACAGCTATCTGTAAACATGTAAAGATCTCATCACGTACGTTCCCTTTTCCAGCGTTTCCATAGAATATCACTCAATTGGGTTAATGCTTCTTTCCAGCGCTCCATTTAAAGAAGAGCATCCAATAACGTTATTTTCACCGTCCCAGCGGTTCGGCTAAAGAACAGTCTATAACGTTTGTTTCCCCGTTCCGGCGTTCCTTTTAAAGATAACCCGATAATGAAACCTGTTCCAGTGCTTCCTTTAGAGATCACAGAATGACCCACGTTTCCCTGTTCTATACTGTGTAGCGGGAAATAGGTTCATTATACTTTAACCCATTTAACAGGGCTTACAAAGTATACTCGTGTGTTCATAAAGCGACTGGATTTTCTACTTTGGGTATATCTAAGATGGCTGGCATTTTTCTTAACGTTCATGATGTGTGTTATCTTTGAAGTAGAGTCATTACTATAAAAGTTCCATGAAATATGCCTCAGAAGTTTGACAACCAGTGTTGCCAGAAGATAATGATACACTTATAATCCCCTCAGAACCTACCAAATGAACGGAAAATATTTCCTTTACGCACTTTGGAATTAGGTTATTAGATTCCAATATTAATCATTAGGGGGGGGAGGGGGGGGGGGGGCAATCAGTGCCCTTTTTCGACTACTGTGATTATTGAAGGGTCACAGGATGCTAAAATAATGCCAAAATACGACCGGCACTAGCAAGGACTAGAATTCTTTACATGAGTGGAATCTCCAGATTTTCTTTTAAAGATCCATTAAAGCGTTCGTTTCCTTGTTCCAGCGCTCCCTTCAAACACCGTTTCGCGTACAATTCCCTACAGATTTCAGAAAATTTCTAATGTGTACTCCCAATTTTGTCCCAAATATGTCTATACAGCCACTGCGTCTCACTATTTGCCTAACTGTTGACAAGTTTGACTCTTTGTTAGGCGTCAATCCGTATTGAAACGTCTTGGTAAGAGCAACGGCTTTGTCAAAGGGGACTACTAAATAGGACAAAAAATGGCCCATTTGCTCAAACGTGAGGATGTTGGGTGACATATTCCTAAGGAATTGGTAGTATAGATGACAATTTCTTTGAAGAGTTGCACGAAAGCGGTGCATCAGATAGAATCTCAATTGAGGAGTTCTTAGCTAGTAGTATACCCTACACCACTTCATGTTTTCCTTGTATTGATGATGTACATAAAATAAGTATAATGGCAAAGTTGGTGATAATAAAAAGTAAATGTCACATATTGTATCAATGTGTTAAGTTTGGGTTTTATAAGGAAGCGAAAAAGAAAACACGTATATAAATAGGCTAATTATAATCGCAAAACTATGCATAAGTACATTTAAATATGGGAATTATCCAAATTTGAGAGTTTATTTGAAAAAGAGCTGAATATGAGAAAATTGATAAAATTATAAACGCTTAGAATACAATAAAAAATCTGTGTTACAATTTTGAATTTTATGCTATTTTTAACATAGTATACCATCATTTGTTTTGATGAATTTACGAATTATATTTCATATGTTTTATACATTCATGAACAGCTACGCTGTTTTGCTGGCATTTGTATACCATGAATAAATGTTTGCTGGCATTTGTATACCATGAATAAATTTTAAAATAAAAATAATAAAAACATGTAATGTAGATAAACACAATCATGTGAAAATGCACAAATCTGTACATTTGTATTTTGATATGTAATATGATTGTTTGATTTTTTTTATTTAAAAATAAAGTTGACATGCAAAAATGTGTAAAAACAAGAGCTTTGATGAATGAATTATATTCTAAATGTAACGAAAAAAGGTTACAGAAAACAAGTACATTTTAAGTTTTAAACATACTCATTTGATATATTTATTAAAAATAGTTGAACACGAGGAAATTATTTAAATTACAGCGGTTTGGAATGGCAATAACATTATCGTTGGTTAACTTTAATTCAGAGATGACACTCAATCTAGTGAAAAGACTGAAAAGGCACATGAATGTTCGATACAAAATATTAATATGACTGGACTAAATAAAAATGAACTGTAGAGTAATGAGCAATAAAAATCCTGAATTCATGAAAGAAAACTGAAAAAGAGGCACCTCAACTGATGCAGAAAGCGAACCATACATTGAGGAATTGCTTGATAAATTCGACCATCCAATGGATTGGCTCTAAATTAGTATGGTCGATTTCTAAACTTCTTCCAATGTATAGATCTTTGCATCCCTACTTTTTGTGTGACGCTTTTGCGAAAAAAATGTCCCTTCTTTCTGACCCACCCTATATGAATTTATGTTATGCGAAAACAAGGGTTAAAAAAGTAAGCCCCCCCCCTAAAATTTGATCACGTTTGTTTGCATAACTCCACATACAATTGTACGTTTCAAGAAATTGAAAAGGGAAAACGCTTGGCTACCCATAGCAAGTTTTCCCTTTTCAATATCATGTTCACATTTTCCAACACATTCACATTTCCCCAAAATAATGTTTCAGAAAAAGTGGCGCTTTTCCAAATCGCATTCAAGAAAGTTACAAAATTGTCTCCAGTGTTTAAGATTCATTTCAATAGTCTTTATTTTCAATTAAATGAAAGTCTTTTCTTTCTTTAGTTCGTCCATATTTAAAAATAAAAAATAAATGATTGTCTTTTTCATGCATGACTAGCCAATAATGTCCACCATTCACGTCCTTGTATCCTTGAAAATTGCCACTTTTCGGAATACATCTTTTTGGGGAAATGTGACTGTTTTGACTGGGAAAAGTAAACAGGGTATCGAAAAGGGGAAATATTTGTGGGTAGCCAATTGTTTTCCTTTTTCGTATGTGTTTCAATATCTCAAAACGCCTAATTGCGTATGGAATTATGCAAACAAACTCATTAAGGGTCTTGAAAAGTGCCACTTTTTCTGTAAACATAATTTTTGGGAAATGTGACTATTTTGAGAAAGTAAAAATGATATTGAAATGGGGAAACTTTCTATGGGTAGCCAAGTGTTTTAATTTTCATAAGTGTTTCAATCTGTCAAAACGTCCAATTGTGTGTAGAGTTATGCAAACAAACGTTTCTAATTTCAGGGGGACTTACTTTTTTGTAACCCTTTATGTAAGAACGTATTTTGAAGAAAATGGATTAATGAATTTTCTTTGATGTTCAATGTTCAGAGGTATCAATATATGGTTGGTGAAATGGCCACTTAATGGTTAGTGCATGGGGGCAGGTCAATGTTCAGAGTTGTCAGTATATGGTTGGTGAAATGGACACTTAATGGTTGGTACAATGGGCGCAGGTCAATGTTCAGAGTTGTCAGTATATGGTTGGTGAAATGGACACTTAATGGTTGGTACAATGGGCGCAGGTAAGTGTTCAGAGGTGTCACTATATGGTTGGTGAAATGGTAACTTAATGGTTGGTACAATGGGGGCAGGTCAATGTTCAGAGGTGTCACTATATGGTTGGTGAAATGGACACTTAATGGTTGGTACAATGGGGGCAGGTCAGTGTTCAGAGGTGTCACTATATGGTTGGTGAAATGGTCACTTAATGGTTGGTACAATGGGGGCAAGTCAATGTTCAGAGGTGTCACTATATGGTTGGTGAAATGGTAACTTAATGGTTGGTACAATGGGGCCAGGTCAATGTTCAGAGGTGTCACTATATGGTTGGTGAAATGGACACTTAATGGTTGGTACAATGGGGGCAGGTCTATGTTCAGAGGTGTCACTATATGGTTGGTGAAATGGTCACTTAATGTTTGGTACAATAATATGGGCAGGTCAATGTTCAGAGGTGTCACTAGATGACAATATCATAAAATATCATTTTGGGGAACAAAGTGAACATTTAGATTTTTCTTACAAATACTTATATTTGTACCAAAATGCTATCTAACACATTTTCTTTCCTACTTAAAGGCATATTATGTGATCTTTTCCAGAGAGCGCCCTCTATTCATGATTTTTTTTAGAAAGTAGATTTTCATGCAGATTTACATTTCCGATCATAAATCATACATACATTCCAAGTTACAGAGCGATACGATTCCTAATTACCTCAAAATCATGGTTTTAGAGTGAATTTAGAGTGAAAAATATAAACTGTCGGGATTCCGACAGTTTATTTTCACTCTAAAACCATGATTTTGAAGTAATTAAGAATCGTATCGCCCTGTAACTTGGAATGTATGCATGATTTATGATCAGAAATGTAAATCTGCAAGAAAATCTGCTTTCTATTTTTTTTCGATGTTGAGGGCGTTCCCTGGAAAGATCACATAATATACCTTTAAGGGAAAGTATCCTCAATGGAATGCATCCCATGTAATATTTCAAGGAAAAATCGAAATAAACCAAACTAACAATTCCACCCACTGACAACTCTTGACTTTCTTCTTTTATATGTAACACTTTATGTGCCATGGAAGCTCCCATTTTTACCAATTGCTGCATTATGGAAGTTATAATAATAGAAAAAGTGGAGTGTTTATGACTCTCATGCACTGTACCTCATTTACAAAAATCTGAAATGGTAGAGTCGGTTAGTGTCAAATTTCTGCCGCATAATTTGGCAAATCATTCATTAAAATTGAGTAGATAATTATAAACTCATTTGTTCAATAAGACATGAATTCTTTTTGGGCACCAACAATTGTTTTCAATGAAATTGCATTGCTTATTTCATTCCAGCTTGAAAGTCACTCATGTATTCGAGTTGTGCACAGTCACAATGCGTGAGTAGGCCAAGTCATACATCCATTCCCAATCCCTAAGTACGATCATGTATGCCACACATGCCTGGACGATTTCCACTACACCACATTGTACACATAGATGTAAATCCGGGGGTGGGGGGGGGCGAATTCTCCCAATATTTGACCTATGTAATCACCTCTCCATGTTATGCATGTTTATAATTACTAGCGGGACGCCCGCTAGGGCGTAGGGCCCACCAGATAGAACACCTACAAAATGAAACAACACATAAGTGTTGGAAAATTTATAACGAAACACAT
Organism: Ophiura sarsii; assembly: GCA_035610835.1. NCBI lineage: Eukaryota > Metazoa > Echinodermata > Ophiuroidea > Amphilepidida > Ophiuridae > Ophiura > Ophiura sarsii. The sequence continues at coordinate 23,062,297 of CM069456.1, read as the reverse complement.
AGGAATAGAACAATATTTTAAACATTTTTGTTTTAAATCAAAAGGTTTTGTTTTAATTCAAAAAATTTCAAATTTCAATTAAAAGACCCCCGCCTGCCCACGCCCGTGGCATATTTCAACTCCCAAGGTCTAATCTATAACCATCTCCCATACCCCACCCATCACTCCCCCGCCCCATCACATTTCTTCATTAACCCCCTGCCTCCCAAAGCACATTACATCATTACACACAACCTCCATTCGCCCCGCCCGTGGCATATCTCAACCCCAAGGCCTAAAGTTCCCTGCCCGCCGCTTATTTCAACGCCATGCTAACCTTAACCATCTCCCGTAGCGCGGCGTATTTTTCCAATATTTGTCCGCCAGCGTGTCACATACAGTACAAATCCCACACCTGACACCACACCATGTTACGTAATTTAGATTCACCATATCATGTTTTGTTCTATCAGAAACCACATATTTCGTTACCTTATGATCCGCCGCGCCCCCCCCCCCCCCCCCCCCCGGCCCGCCCTGCCCTGCCGTCCCCGCCCCCGCCCCGTGGCTAATCTCAACCCCAAGGCCTAACCGTAACCAACCCTGTGTGGCGCAGCGTATTTCTCCGCCCAATATTTGGCCGCCCGCGTGCGTAGGGGTGCGTGGGTGTAGTGCGTGGTGCGCGTTTATTTTGCATGGCGCACTGCGACGCGTTATGTGTTACGCGCGCCGGCTGCATGGTTACAGTGTACGCATAGAGAAAAAACAAACATGGCCTGTAGAAATAGTCTCAAAAGCCGGGCTGAAAAGGCCCTGGATTTACTCCTTTTTGCTCATATCTCAGTCAATTCTGTACGGTTTTCAGCCATTTATAGCTTATAACCCGTGTCAGGTCATCATCTAGTATCAGTGCAATATTCACGGCTTTAAAATGCAAAATGAGAAAGCCTTTTCAGGATACATACATACTCACATACATACAACATGCGGTGAATTATAGTAAGATAAGATCAGTGACCTATTTTAATGCAAAATGTGTATTATGAATGGGTCATTTTTCAAAATTTTCCAAAATGTTATTTACAACCAAAAATTGTCAACAGGGGAAACACAATTCCTGGGAAATTTATTCGACTTTGGTCAAAATGTGACCTAAAATCAGTGCTATTGGTGTTTAAATGAGCCACAGGAGTTAACTTAATTTTGACTAAAAGTATTCAACAAATTGCATGAATGGAGTTTTAAAAATACAAACTCTTCCAGCTTCGGTGGGGGCATATCCCCCATCAGACACCCTCACCCCCCCCCCCCCCCCCTGCGCACAATCGCAATCGGTCCTGACGCTTAGCCAATTCATCCCCCAAAATGTCCACAACAAATTTACGCCACTGATTGTACAAAACAAAGAAATACCATATAAAATTGATTTGATCCCCCCCCCCCCCCCCCCCCGTGCGCACAATCGCAATCGGTCCTGACGCTTAGCCAATTCATCCCCCAAAATGTCCACAACAAATTTACGCCACTGATTGTACAAAACAAAGAAATTCCATATAAAATTGATTTGATGGAACATTTTTCATCATGCCCATTTAAGAACATATCAGACACAAACATATCAAAATATACTAAGTCAGTTTGTTGTAAAATACTTCCACTTTTATTCATGAAAACCAAAACATCCCATACGACATAAAACATCAAACAAATGTCACAAAGAAAACAAAAGTAGGGATGAGAACTGGTTGTAACTACTGCGTGTTTCAATAATGATATTGTACCCTTAATGATCGTACAATAAAATACATGTGAGACCTGTTACCACAAAATGAGCGTTAAGGCACCAGTGCACATAAGGAGATACGGTCTAATAAGCATGCCAAAAATCAATAGAAAACAAAGGAATTTTACAACTTCAATTTGCATTTTGACGGGGAAAACATGTTGCATATCGTTTTAAAGCTTGTTTTCTGAGCATTTTGAATCTGGACAAACCTGAAATTAAAATTGTCTGACTTAACTCTCATTTTGTGATGACAGGTCTCATATTTGCACATAAGTAGCACTCATGTCAAGGTTGTGGATAAATGACTGATATGGTGATATTGATACAAGAGGTCAAGTTAAACTGGCAAGAGCAACAGTGGCGGTGCATGTAGTGTAAATCTGAAGAAATACATAGATTTGTAACAATATCTCATAAGAGTCCCAATCAGCTCGAATACTCTTGTTGTTAATACATTATTATTTTCCGGACTGTACATCATCACAATCGAACAAAATCTTTTTATAGCATGCTGTGAATGTTTTAAGCTGGTTTCAAAAGTGAAGATCAAAAATAATCATGTAGTAAAATGTAATAACATTGGTGTGTTTGACAAACGGATTGCAAGATATTAGACAAGATGTATTCCAACCTTACTGCTAAATGGCCCATCCTGATGAAACTGCTTTATTTTGAGGGTTCATTTCCCTCCCATAGACCCAACCTTAAGCACTATCAAATATATAACATATAGAAGCAATAGAAATTCTGGCACTTTGTGCCTTAGTAGTTTAATATGGCAAGTAATAATTCTTATGGCCAGTCTTTACGGAACACCCAGTGCCTTATTAGCAAAGTAGCTGATTTCTGAAGAGTGTCAGCATAAAGTGAGTCTCCTTATAGAAACACCCAAAATGTATTGTATTGCTACTATTATGACACTGTATTTATTTGCAGGTATTACACATCATTGGTTGTATACTTAGAACTGGAAACACTGGACATTAACACATTACACAATCTGCATAGGTGTCAATGTATCCAGGGGCATCCAATTAAGTTGCATCAATCTGGGTTAATCTAACATCACTGCACATATGTAATTACCAGTGTATATGGGTGGATGATTTTACCTTCAAATGTACAGCATTTTACTTCATGGACGAGCATGTGAATTGGCATATTGTTGTAACAAATGTTAGGTGTTTACTCTAATACTTATGAACGTGTAATTTTGGACAGAGTGTACTATTGGATGTACTCTTTAAGCTCCTCAAGACTGTGTCAAATGCCTTTCGGAAGTCCAAGAAAGCCAATATATGTTCCTTTTAACCTTGAAAATTATAGTGGTGAGTGATGATGGTAAAGCCTACATTATATGGCTTTCCTAGACTTCCAAAGACATTTTAATAGTACACGCTGTCTAAATATACATGTTCATAAGTTGTAGTGTTAGTCTAACACAATTACCATACAATGTGTTTATTACCTGGTATAAGTTACCTTGTCTGAGCACGTATATATTATTTATATACCAGTGATCCAATACCATACAAATACTAACTTAACTAAACATCAAAAATAAAGAAAATGCCACCAAACATTGGAAGTTGTAAATTCTGTTTGACAGAAAACATTACAGAATGTAAACTACACTGTGAATAACAATAAACCCATGGAAACCCAATTACAAGCAGTTATTAATGCTCTATAAATCTAAGTTCAATTACCTTTTTTTAGTTACTAAAACGATAACTTTGTTGAAACATTCAACGTATAATTACCAAATGTTTTTGTGATTATGCCGCATATCGAGGGTTTAGTGCAACAAAGGGCTATCTGCATTTCAGTCATTTTGAGAAAAAGTGAATTAAAGATTTGTACCCATCATTGTCACCCATTGGTTTTCACAAGTTAAAAGAAATGCTATTCAAACCTTTTTGATTGGGTGAATTTACTATTTTCTCATAATTAGGTTCCTGATCTTGTGCGGATCATTTTTGGTAACAAAATCTCATTTTGGCCAAAACTGCAGATAGCCCTTTGTTGCACTAAACCAAGCATGTGCAACCTGCGGCCCGCGGGCCACATGCGGCCCGCCGACCTCTAATCTGCGGCCCGCGAAGCAATCCTAAAATTCCCACTGATGCGGCCCGTTTTAAACGGAGCTCCCTAGTTTTACACAAATGGCGGATTTATTTGGTGGTGTGCTCCCTTATAATTAGTAGGGTGATGCGCTGCATTAAGTAAATATAACCCAAGGCGTGATTGCGTGATAAAATCCCTGGTTAAAATGGCGCTTGCAGCAGCAACAGTGAGTAAAAAGAGGAAATTACACGAAGAGAAGCGGGTATTCCATGAGCAATGCACTTCGCCTCTCCCTATTACTCCTCCTCCGGACGTGTTTTGGAATGTTTGACAATCGCTGCGGCCCGTGAATAGATCTCAAAATCACAATGCGGCCCGTGTGGTAGAAAAGGTTGCACATGCTTGCACTAAACCCTCGATATTACTAGATGAGTAGTAGTTGACACAGGGACTGTTCTTTGCTTGAGGAAACAGCACTTGGCCACTACACTGTTGTAACACTTTCCATGCAGCACCAACATTTCACAAAAAATGTTTCAACAATTTCTAAATTATAGAATGTAATCACCATTTTTAGAATAACCATTAGAAATGCATTCTAGTATTGGTTCAGTAATTCATGAGATCAGACTGAATGTTGGGAATGGTTTCTGAAAAATCTGTTTTGTATATTGGTAAAACTTATAGCCGCATGGAAAGTGCTAAATGAGCTCTTTGTCACATTATCTTGGTTTTTAAAAGTATAGGTCCTCATTAAAATGCTCCTGCATACTTCCAGGCAGAGTAAAAATAGAATCTCCACCAAATCCTATGGCATTAACGTCATAATAACCTCACCTTATAAAGATGGGTAATGATTTATTAAAGATATAGACTGATCAAATAATTGACACTAAGGATTTGCAATGAATATAATTAATCAATTTGCAATCATAACACATGGTCATCCAAGAGGTATTGATGGAAACAAAGATTTTGCATCACATTATAACAGATAATGATGGTGATATAAGCTCATCTTAACACTCTCCACACGGCTATCAGTTACCATATACAAAAAGCAGTATTTTTTTCAGAAACCTTTCCCAAATTTCAAAGACGATCTGAAGGATTACCGAACCAATATTTGGTTATGTTCGTACCTATTTTAATGCAATTCTCATGGTGATTCCAAATATGGTGATGAAATTCAATAATTTTGACATTTTTGAAACATATTGTGACATTTTGGAACTGTCGTCTGCAGACAACTGCCGCATGGACAATAATAAGAACAGACTATTTTTCATTCACCTTTGTAATTCTGGGTAAATTACCTCACTTATTTTTACATCTCATCCCAGTATTTTTGGACTGTTAGAGCAAATATTAATTTTTCAGAAGAGCTGTTGTCTATGAAGATTAATAGTGGTGGCCTTCATCATAAGGCCAAACAAAATAATACGTTTGGTTGCCCTCCAGAGAGAAACAAATTGTGGGTCTGTCGGTAGGTAGGTTTTTTCTTTCTTTTTTCCCTATACCGGGCTCCAACAAAAAGTGCAATTTATACATGGAATGTATAAACTCAATATTTTTGACTTACATTTGATAAATTGGACTTCAAAACATTTCATAGAATTTATTTCTTCATCTTTGGGAAAAAATATATCCAAAATTATGAAATTTTCAGAATTAAAAAATATTTAAAAAACAAAAACAAAAACGCAACCCGTTTTTTTCGGTCGGTCGCGGAGGGCTACCAAACATATTCTTTTTTTGGCCTAAGTATGGCGGAACAAAACAAATCACATACAGGAGGTTTAGAAATAGATTAAGTGGAAAAAGCATGATACAAGTACAATGGGTTAGGTAAAGATTGCCCCGTATTCAATTCCTTTTTTATAGATAGAAATATTACATAAAATATCAAAAAAGGTCATTGTCCCATTTGGATTTGGGCCTCTCGTGGATTCTGTCCACACTTTTATCAGAGAGATATCCAAACTAAATTTTTAATTAACCTTCCTTAAAACAAAACCCCTGAAAATGAAACATTTGCTCTGACTAGCAGAGGATCATTATTGGTGATGACCCAACTAAGATACAAAATGGCAATGATGCATTTCAACATCAATGGATAATATGTGCCATTCATTTCATGCAGAAATTATCAATATCCTCTAATAAATAATCCTATGTGGATGCACACTTTTTTATTCCAACTCATTTTGTTCTATTCTTGATTAGAAGAATTTTTGTGATACCTGTTCTTGTGAGCTCTAAAATACTTGCATACCAATGACTTTCTCAGTTCATCAGTGTGCTGTTAAATGCAGATAAAACTGTGCACACAACAATCAAATCATGACAGCCTGATAAGGCTAAATTAAAAAAATCTTTTGTCTCAAAGCTCTTCAGTTTTTCAAAACCTAATGCGGAATGCGGGGTTTTTTTAAGTTTTTTTTTTTTTTAATTATAAAATATTGAAATCTTTGTAAAAGTGACTTGTTTATTTAAAATCATGATGTGATCAATGAAAATCTGAAAAATCGGTGAAATTTTGGGATTTTTAGGGATTTTTTTTAAAGATTTTTCTTCTTCTTCTAATGCGCATCAATAAACTAACGCCCGCGGGAGCTTTGAGACAAATGATTTTTTTAATTTAGCCTAATACCTAGAATCACATTAACATAATGGTTTATCACTAAACTTATGATGCAGCTATGAAACTGTGCCCTTGGTAATGAGATAATGAGAGCTTAATAGTACCCTGAAACCTACAAATGAGTTCCACATTATACTGGTGATTGAGGTTATGAAACTGTGCCTTTGGTGAGGCAAAACACAAAAACAAGTTTGTTTCCGGTAGGTGGTCTGAAAACCAAGATGCAAGATACATTTTTTTATTTATTTATTTATTTTTGATGGGGGAGAAGTGCGGTGGGATGACTTTCCAAAGGCAATTTTCGAAATTTACCATAGGCCGAGAACCCTGAAAACACAAATATACACAGCCAGTATCCTACTGTACCCCCATATCATAGTTACCGGGCTTCCCAGAGTAGTAAGATTCAATTGTTTGTGCAAAATGTTAATATTTTCTACAGTAATTTGTATTTAATTCGCTTTTGCTATTTTATTTTTTCAAAAATGGGAATAAAAAAATGAAATGCGGTAATTTATGTCACCAAAACGAAATGCGCCCAGCCTACCGGAAACAAACATGTTTTTGTTTACGCGTAATGAGATTATGACAGCCTTATACAAGTAGTACCCTGAAAAACCCCTACGAATCTGTTCCTCACTTTACTGATAAATCAAGCTATAAACTGTTGCCCGGGCAATGACAGCGCTGTTGTTGTTTTTCTTAGAAAAGGCTAGAGATGTTCTGATGAGGCCCTTGATGTCTACATCACTGTTTACTTGATGTTATTCCCGGTGTATTAGTACAAATAATCCAAGGCCAGCCAATACAATATACTGTAATAGGAAGAGAAAGTAAAACACACAAACACAACATATGTCAGATCAGAGATTATCAAAAGCAGGGATGATTGTCTGTGTTGAAATAATGTATAAAACGTTTACTATGTCTGTCTCGCTCACACCTATGTACAGCTTGCATTTGAAAAGCCCACTAAAAGAAAATATGCGTACAGGTAGCCCGTTGCGAAAACATCTAATCTATATACTGGATTAAAGTGTCCTTAAAAAAATGTGTCAGTGGAAATTCAAATCCTTAAAAAAGTGGAATGACGTAAATTATTGCATGAATTCACCGATGCTATTTATGTAGCAATATTTAAAAAGTATTCTATACAATTGTTTCAGTCGGTGTTTTGTTAGACCTAAACTCGAACCCACAAGCAGTTGGGACAATCAGTTGATCTTTTCAAATTGATACTAGTCTCTGGGAGTGAGAGTGTCGAGTTATGTATTACTGTTGAGGAGTTATTTCATGACAGTGCTTGAGACTATGAATAGCCCACTACTAATATTAGGTATTTTCTATGGTGTTGATCCCAAATTAAAATAATGGGGTCATCGAGTTACTTAGTTGTGTTGCTATATTTGTTTCTATATTTGTTTCTCAACAAATCAGTACACAGTTCTATGCAAATTTGGGGGAAAATGTGGCTTAAACCAATTATTGAAGAAAAAAAACCTGCTTGATAACTTAATTTTTGCTGTTTAATGTTGAGATAAGTCAAATGGAATACAAAAAACTGTTCCCTAAGCAACCAAAAAAATGAACCATTTATAGCCCACTCCTACTAATATCAAATTGTCAACAAAATGTCTTTGTTAATTCTATGTGGTCAAGTTGTCCTTAAAGTGCTTTCATAAACTGTTTATATATGAATGCCATAATTAGGTAATTAGCAACAACCAATGCGTAATGAAACCCGGATCAGACAGCTTATTCATTAAGCCAATTTCCCTTTGGTATTGTTATATACAGGGTGTATACAAAAGAATAGGACTCTCTTTCAGCATGGATTTAATCCTTATTAAAACCCCTGAACCATGACCAATTTGATTTCATTATTAAGTACAACTAATAAAGTTAAAATCCTGAAAAGATGTAAAAAATCCATCATCAATTGACAAGTGTCTCCAATTAGGCAAGACAACCCATTTTGTAGTATGAACAATGGCAATTCATACAGTAAAGGTAGAGTAACGTAAAGTGCAAGATTAAATACTTAAATAGGCTTAAAAGGAAACTCTACTTCTGATCATGCTTATGGCAGAAATTGATGTTGATTTATTACAAGTCCAATTTCACCTGTATTCTCTATCTCTGTCTATGATTGGTATTTATATAAACGCACTATTGACATCATGATTGGTGCTTTCCTACCACAACTTTCCTACATGCTGAGGTTTTCTCATGAGAACATTGAGCAACATTGCACAGAAATAGTCATGTATCACATTTGTGGATTATGTAGCTATGACTGATTTGTGCCAGAAGTAAAGAGGAAACCATTGACAGATGATTTACTATGTTTATGAATGCAATGTATTGAAATGTAAACCATGCCATTTAAGTTTGTATAAATCCCATTGTACAGACTAGTAAATGACATACAAATTATGCTAGGGCTCTTATTTTTCATTGGATTAATCCCAGATTTTCAGAATATTATCATTATTAATTGTGCTTTGCACTGAAAGTGAATTGGTCATGGTCCAGTGGTGTTGACAAGTATAAATAAAACCGTCATGAAACAGAGTCCTATTTTATTTTGATACACCCTGTATATAATAAATAATTCATCCTTGGATGTATGATTGCTCCTGTTCTTATTGTCAGGAGGGATTTATCTTGATGGAGATGCAGAGGCGGATAGATTGAAGAAAAGGAAATGCATGAATATGAGATAGGGCTATCTACCTAGTGGCACACAGGAAAGAATGTACATGTATGAATGACTCGCCCATTGATCAAGTGTGTTAATCAAATTAGCAGTAGTCCATTCATAGACTACAATACCACAGGGTAGACTGATGCACATTCGTTAAAAGCCTAATTAGGTTTTTTAATTAGCAGAAGATTGAAATTCAACAGAAGCCACTTGGGAGGTCAAACAGAGACGTGTTGTTTCATGAGGCAAAAAGCTACAGGCTGCAAGGCTATTTTCCATATTATTAATTTTCTTAGAATATGTGACCATCCAGCGCAAAAGGTTGTAAGGTCGGCAAAGCATGTTCAGAGATAGGAGCGCTCAAGGCATGTAACCTTTTTAGCCTATATCATTGTAAAAGCTGATTTTCAGGAGAATATGCCTGATCAATATACCAACCATATATTTCAATGTTCGGAGGTGTCACTAGATGGTTGGTAATTAATATGGTCACTTAATGGTTGGTACAACAATGGGGGCAGGTCAATGTTCAGAGGTGTCACTATATGGTTGGTGAAATGGTCACTTAATGGTTGGTACAATGGGGGCAGGGTCAATGTTCAAGAGGTGTCACTAGATGGTTGGTGACATGGTCACTTAATGGTTGGTACAATGGGGGAAGGTCAATGTTTAGAGGTGTCACTATATGGTTGGTGAATAGGTCAATTAATGATTGGTACAATGGGGGCAGGTCAATGTTCAGAGGTGTCACTATATGGTTGGTGAAATGGTCACTTAATGGTTGGTACAATGGGGGCAGGTCAATGTTCAGAGGTGTCACTAGATGGTTGGTGAAATGGTCATTTAATGGGGCAGGTCATTATTCAAAGGTGTCACTATAAGGTTGGTGAAATGGTCACTTAATGGTTGGTACAATGGGGGCAAGTCAGTGTTCAGAGGTGTCACTATATGGTTATTGGTTGGTGAAATGGTCACTTTTAATGGTTGGTACAATGGGGGCATGTCAATGTTCAGAGGTGTCACTATATGGTTGGTAAAATGGTCACTTAATGGTTGGTACAATGGGGGCAGGTCAATGTTCAGAGGTGTCACTATATGGTTGGTGAAATGGTCACTTAATGGTTAGTACAATGGGGGAAGGTCAGTGTTCAAAGGTGTCACTAGATTGTTGGTGAAATGGTCACTTATAATGGTTGGTACAATGGGGGAAGGTCAACGTTCAGAGGTATCACTAGATGGTTGGTGAAATGGTCACTTAATGGTTGGTACAATGGGGGAAGGTCAATGTTCAGAGGTGTCACTAGATGGTTGGTGAAATGGTCATTTAATGGGGCAGGTCATTGTTCAAAGGTGTCACTATAAGGTTGGTGAAATGGTCACTTAATGGTTGGTACAATGGGGGCAAGTCAGTGTTCAGAGGTGTCACTATATGGTTGGTAAAATGGGCACTTAATGGTTGGTACAATTGGGGAAGGTCAGTGTTCAAAGGTGTCACTAGATGGTTGGTGAAATGGTCACTTAACGTTTGGTACAATGGGGGAAGGTCAGTGTTCAAAGGTGTCACTAGATGGATGGTGAAATGGTCATTTAATGGGGCAGGTCATTGTTCAAAGGTGTCACTATAAGGTTGGTGAAATGGTCACTTAATGGTTGGTACAATGGGGGCAAGTCAGTGTTCAGAGGTGTCACTATATGGTTGGTAAAATGGGCACTTAATGGTTGGTACAATGGGGGCAAGTCAGTGTTGAGAGGTGTCACTATATGGTTGGTAAAATGGGCACTTAATGGTTGGTACAATTGGGCAGGTCAATGTTCATAGGTGTCACTATATGGTTGGTGAAATGGTCACTTAATGGTTGGTACAATAATGGGGGAAGGTTAATGTTCAGTGGTGTCACTATATGGTTGGTAAAATGGTCACTTAATGGTTGGTACAATGGGGGCAGGTCAATATTCAGAGGTGTCACTATATGGTTGGTGAAATGGTCACTTAATGGTTGGTACAATGGGGGAAGGTTAATGTTCAGAGGTGTCACTATATGGTTGGTAAAATGGTCACTTAATGGTTGGTACAATGGGGGAAGGTCAATGTTCAGAGTGGTCACTATATGGTTGGTGAAATGGTCACTTAATGGTTGATACAATAATGGGGGCAGGTCATTGTTCAGAGAGGTGTCAGTTGTTTGAATGATTTCCCTTAAGCCCCCAGACCAAATATAACAGATGTTTAGCATTGGTCTCAGACTGTCACTTACGACAGTTCAATAATTAAGTATGTCAGGCTTATCCACATCAAGATCAGAAGGGACAATTAATCATGAAAAAAACATGCGTATAAATGGTTGGTATGACAATGATTTCTCAAAATGTTTGTAAACTTTCCAATTGTTAATTTTTCCATGGGAGCAAAGAAATGTTTTAATTTGTAAACATTTCAAGATGTACAAATAAAGGTATTCAGCAATGCAAAAAATATCATGCTCCTAAAATATTAAGCTTGATTTAGACTAAACCCATGCATTGATTTGAATGTATTTTATTTTGCATGCTGTCATCTGTCACTTCCAATTTCACAATACACATCATGTTCTAGATTCTAACTCCAACACGGGAAATGAGACTTTTTCACGTTGCTGAGCTATTGAATTCAGAGGGTTATTACCCATTAAAAACATACCTTAAATTTTGGATAGTCGTTCATGAGTATAGTGACTATGCCCACATATGGTACAAATCCTCGTGCTCTGCCCACGACGTCTTTCCGTTGTAACCACAGCTGTCCAGGTGCATAGAGTCCCCGGTCGTCTACCAAATTGTTATCCCCTTTTGTTAAAAATTTCATCGAGCCATCTTCCCTGTAAAGAGTAATACAAATTATGTGTGGAAAATTGTTAGGTAACATATTGTATGACAGGTATTGGGTACAGAGGAAATTACTTTGAAACATTGTCTATTTAACCTTCTACCAATAGACCCCATAGAAGTTTATATTTATAACAATGATCTTAATTATGTTTAAAAGACGGAAGCCTTAAATCATGGACCCACGTAAAGCTTGCACAATGACTATCTAATTAAAGACTGTTTGTTAACATTATCTGTTGTTTTGCCCATACGTTCCAGTGCAGACAGGGGAAATAATGATGAGTCGATTATTTTATGGAATACATCATAATAAGGACAAACATTTATTTTTAATTGGCTTAGCACCCCATCCAATGAGAACTGAACTGAACGGCTGGAGTTATGAAAAGGAGGGTCTTCAGAACTATCATGACATAAGGAGAAATGAGGGACTTAAGAACTGAAAAATATGAATAACTGAGTTACACAGAGCCATACGATTCCTAATTACTTCAAAATCATGGTTTTAGAGTGAATTTAGAGTGAAAAATAAACTGTCCTGCTAACAGGACAGTTTATTTTCACTCTTTAAACCATGATTTTGAAGAAATTAGGAATCGTATCTCTCTGAAACTCAGAATATATTCATGATTTATGATCAGAAATGAAAATCCGCAAGAAAATCTACTTTCTAAAAAAAATCATGAATAGAGGGCGCCCCCTGGAAAAGATCACATAATATGGCTTAAAGTCTATATCTAAGCAGACGACAAACAGCGCCATCAAGATACAATCATACAAAAGTTAAAGTTCCCGGATGAGCTCATTAAAATAGCCTAGAAAACGTGACTGTACAAAGTAGGTATCATTTCTGGTTTTTAAGTCCCCATCAAAGTGATATTACATTGATGACCACAATGATACTACATGTATAAAAAACCCATGTCTGAGCGCTAAAGTTCCATGGCACAGATTCCTTTAGGTATTCAAAAACAGATAGTTTAACAAAAGCCCAATCAAGTATTAAATTCTTTTAGGGCAGGCCTAATGTCACTTACTTTTCATGTAATCTAAGCACTCTGTGAACAATGGGGATGTCTCGTCCTTCAATTTTGAAAACGACAATTTCACCAACTCTAATTGGATCCTCCTGGTAATTGGTTAGAAAGAGCAAATCACCTCTGTGAAAAGCCGGCTCCATACTGCCACTGTGTGGGGAAAACAGTGCAAAATATTACAACATAAACATTTATGATAATAATAAATAAAATAATGATAATAATAATAATTAATAGACAGTTCTTATAGCGCTTTCCACCAAAGTCCCAAAGCGCTTTTTGGTCAATTATTATCACTGTGATTTTTAAATTATCAGAATCATTTTGTAAATTATTTTACCACCTCAACCATAAATGGTACAGCCCAGTGGTTGCTTTTATTGTTTGCCTCACGAGTATGTGCTGGTCAGGTCTACTCCTATTCAGCGATGCCTGTCTTTAATTCTTTATCCCTCTGCGACTGAAGGGCAGGTTTTGTTAGCGGCTTTTACTACCACCATAATTTCTGTGCTCCTCTGACCGAAGGTTGCTCGTCTTGGTTGCTTAAAAGATATTTACCCCCCTCCTTTCCCTTTTTTGAACAGTGTTGGCTAACTTTTGGATAATTCACACTAAGTGTCTTTGGTATGTGTGCATGTGTCTTTGTCTTTGCAATTAAAAAATAAATATTATTTGGTATAATAACAAATTTGAATGTCAGGTAAAAATGTATATGATAAATGTATAACCAATCATGATAACTGTATCATTTGCTATTGTGCATTTGGATGATGGAATATTTCCGTGTCTGGGATGGCCCCATCAAATTTCTGTTGTTGTTGCCGAATTGTTAATTAAGAAAATGTAAGTTTTGCGCGAGGAAGCGCATATAATTTTGCTTGATCTGGACGTTTAATGTATCTTAGATTTTTGATACTGATATTGAATTAGCCATCAAAAAAGCAACTGTGATGTTAGGAACTTTATTTTGTGTCAGGTTAAAGTTTATATACACATAACACATCCATGGTTAAAATCTTGCCTTAATCCCTAGACAGATGCGGATGTTAAAAATGTTCACCAAAAATCACTCACAATTATTCCATGAAAGTTTAATAATAGTTTATCGTCGTCAATCTATGGATCATTGCTGTTTCTTTGTGACCCTATTCATAGGCCTACACTCTATGTAGTGTTGAACCAATCAGGAAGCAGGAATTACAAATACGCGGAGTGCATTGAAAGTGTCCACTGCACTCCGCGTGTGCGCCGTTCAAATCACGCAGTGCACGTTTTGTTTTGATTCGTTGTTCAAGAATAGCGGGTTCGCCAATTTTCACTGCGGGTGTTAGCAAACTTGTTAGTGATTTTAGTCGTTTTACATAGATCAAAATTATGCTTAAATTGTGAATTTTTATTTGTATAGTGTCGTGTATGAATTAGGTCAATGCATGCGTATGTTTTATTTGTTTCTCGAAAAATTCGAAAAATCAATGCACTTGCGCAAATGTTGATATGTTCACAATAGCACTCCATTATTCACAAATCAACATCAGCGCGCGTGCATTGATTTGTCTAATTTCTCTCGAAACAACACATACGCATTTATTGACCTATAATTAATGACACCATTGTCTATTTTGTGACATACAATGTGCAGAGGTAAGAGATAGATCAGTTGCTTCTTGCCGTTAGTCCAATAGGGCTTTTCCTCTTGTATGTAAATCTTACCTTAGCACCACAACAATAGGGCTCTCACTGCCAGTCATCACCATAAGTCCCTTCCATATCATCAGAGCGGAAGACACTATCATACCAAAGTTTAGCACCTGATAGAACAACTGTATGGTGAAAAAAGAAAGAGAACAATTGTGAATAACTAAATGGTAAATAGACTGCTAACATGGGTTGGTAAAGGGAAGTGTGTACAAGGTGTAAGACATTTTGCTAATTGTACAGCGCCTTGAGGTGTATTCGTAAGGCGCTTTAAAATGCATTTTTATTATTACTAGCGGGCATAATAAAGAAACTGGGAGCAAGGCGCAAACCGTATCCAGGATAACAAGTGACTGAAGTGGCTGAAGGAAAATACATTTGATGGAGTCACTCATGCAGTTGTAACCCCATGGCTGGTCATGAAGCTATGGGCTGGTGGATCATGGTCGACCCCCCCCCCCACACACACACACCCCTCCCCCACACACACCCCTTTCATTTTCTTTGTGCTACTTATTATACAGCGGTGCGGCTTACTGTATACGATGAGGTCTGAATCTTAATTTGAGGTGCTGCGGCTTATTCGCTGTGCGGCTTATATGACTTTTCGCGAATCTCAAACGCGAAAAAACGCGTTCTCGACCATATTTCAACGGGCCATCCTGGAAAACGACATGGAGTATGATTTTACTTTTTTGCATATGTGTTAATTTTTGCCATAGTTAGGGATGTTCATATAATTGACTATAGAGGGCGACATTTTTTTTGAATTTTAAAAAAAAAATATGTAGAAAACTCCATGTTTACCTCTTTTAAATCCATCGGAAAAGTACGAAACAAGCTGGGTGTATTCACTGATGTCTACATAACCCCACACAAGCAACTGGACATCATGAAAGTAAACCCTTTTTTACCTAAAATGATTTAAAATGTGCATGACTTGTTGACCAGTTTTCAGCAATATGAGGCAAACTGCTTTTGGTTTAACTTTTTTATTATTCAGCCTGCAGACAAGGTTGAACCATCATTTTGTTATTGTTAAGTACTTTGTTTCCATGTATTCCATTTTCAAAGAGATAATTTTATTTTCACATTTTATGAACATGCCTACCATAGTCCATTAATCATGAAACTTAGTCCATTATTAATCTGATGAAGTTTCATCAAAATCTGAGAGGGTCACCTGGGAACTTTTTAGAAAATTGGTTGATTTGACACGGAATGACCCTGATACAAATTAAAATGTAGGCCTAAGCCCTAATCTAGGTTAAAATACAAAAAATGAAAGTTACTCTGATATGAATGAAAATAGTATTATGATGAATTGAAAGCCCTTTTTCAGACAAAAATTAAAATAAAAGATTTATGATTTGAAGGAAAAACCTGTTTCCGCTATTTAGTAGGGAACGATCATGCATACCCAAAGGCACTGTTGACTAAAACCACCGGGTATTTACGTATGCACGGTTTAGGAGTTTACTATCCTAAAAATACTAGAATCCCTGACCATATGTCACAAAACGAACGAGTGAATGAAGGTTGTCGAATTCAGAAGGCTAGGCAATGCTTGGAAATTTTATTCAAGGAAGCTTATCTAAAAAGGGTCACGCCTAGCGCTCGCTTCAAGTACAATTCTAAAAATTGCAAACATTTTTCACTTACCTGGCGTTTGTTCATCCGCCGAACTTCATCTAAAAATTCAAACGAAACCATTATTTAAAATGAATTTTCGAGCTTCTCCTCAGAAATTCACGGTACATTCACGCCG
Source organism: Ophiura sarsii (assembly GCA_035610835.1). NCBI lineage: Eukaryota > Metazoa > Echinodermata > Ophiuroidea > Amphilepidida > Ophiuridae > Ophiura > Ophiura sarsii. The sequence continues at coordinate 23,045,749 of CM069456.1, read as the reverse complement.
GGATTTTATTGTTTATGACAGTATTTCTATACTAAAAATGAACAAAGTATTACTTTCTTTCAAGCAGATATTGCTAAATTTATCTGTTAAGGAGTTTTTTGTGTGGAAAATGGTTAAGAATTGTTTGTATGGTCAATTTGAGGTTCAACGCTACACAGGTGTTAAACATACACCACTGCATGCGTCTGTTCCTCAATCAAATTAAAAACACCCCTCGCCTTGATTGACCAAATGCTGAGTGCCAAATGTACATAGGATTACAGGGTGCGTCAAAAAAGATATGAACAAAAGTCAAAAATGGTGTTCTACGACTACTGTACAGTCATCAAAAAAAGTAACTATACAGGTAATAAATGTACTTTTAACTTTAAAAATATATATCCTACCTAGAAATATCAAATTATAAAGTTGTTGAGAAATTTATCTTCTTTAATATGATATATTGCACGCTAGGATCGGTTGAATATTTATGGTTTCACACCACTAAATAACGTCTGGCCCTACCCCCTTTGAGGCAAAAGTCCAAAACCGGCCCGTTTCTATGCCGAAACGGGAGACCTATTGTAAATTACAGTTTAAAATTAGGGTATTTACTACATGTTATGGCGAAATTAATATAGTGTGAATTTTGACAGACACATCAGCGTTCTTCAGGTCCAAAAAAATTGATGCAATGATGATTTTTTAATATTTTAACAGAGACATTTGTGTTCAGGTCATTTCCGGTATCTGACGCAATAACCTTAATCAACAATTGCGTGTGACCAGGAAAACTCAACTCGTACTTTTTGAAAAGGCTCTAGCTCAAAATTATACTGGTTACCCCCCATATATGAGTTGTTGAGTTAGTAGTCATGGCTTTCATCTTCAAGTTGAAACCAAATTTCAAGTTACCAGTTTCTTATAACGTCGTGAAATATCCATTTTAAAATTGTGCATTTCACGTGTAACCCTATGGGAGATGTATTTGGTGGTGTGCAACCTTAGGAAGCGACAATCCAAAATGTAAGGTAGAGTCACAATTTCAAATTCACATTTTACATTTCAACACGGGGGAGAGAATGACAGGTAGCGTGTGTGTGGCGTATTGATCCATCGGAACAATGCGGCCGACTGTCCAACCTGTGCATGCATCCCCCAATTCACTACCGGTAATCGATAAGGTACCCGTATATTGGCCCGCGTGTAGAAAATAAAAATGTGAAAATGAAAATCGGACTTCTCCTTATATTTTTGAATGCCACTTCTTCAATAATCACCCGATCCTAGCGTGCAATAGCTCATATTAAAGAAGACAAATTTCTCAACAACTTTATAATTTAATATTTTTAGGTAGGATATATATTTTAAGAGTTAGAAGCCCATTTATTACCTGTATAGTTACTTTTTTTGATGACTGTAGTCATTATGACTACATAAAAGAGACGCGAAAAAACAACACAAGTCTAGAATTTATATAGCTTTATATGGACCACTGATATTCCCATTCAAAAGTCATTACTGCCCATTTCAAGAATTTATAACCAGAACCATGTAGTGAAACAACATTTAAAATGGATTTTAAGCCCCGAAGACCCCCTTTTCACTCTTCTGCTAGATCTTGAGATCCCCCTTTTGAGCCTGCTTCAGCTCTTAAGACCCTCATTTCATTGAAAGTTGGCAACAATTGCCAGCATTTTCATTCCAAAGCCCCAATTTTTGAAAAATGTGCATTTTAACACCTAAATTTGTCAAAAATGTGTGTTCTTACTAATCAAATTTGAAAAACAAACCAGTCCTTAAGAGTTTAAGACCTACTTTTTTTGAGAAAATCAGTTCTTTAAATACCCTTTTTCGTAATGAAATTCTCTCAGTTCAGAAGCCCCCCCCCCCTTTTTTTGAGACCCTTGGGTGGCAATCCCTACCAAAAATAAAGTTGCGTGCCCCTCCGCCAGGTTTAACCCTAGCAGCAGGGGCTCAAATGTCACCCAAGGCCATGTCATGCCCTTTTTAAGTTTTTCCTCGCTGCCCTAGACATTTAGTGTTAACTTTCAAGGTTTTCTTGACCATTTGTTGGCCTTATAGTGCCCCATCATAAATGTGTTCAGTGGCCTAATTGCAATTGGGTACCCTCAAAAATTGAAATTTGAGCCCTGCCCAGCAGCGCCTTAGAGTATGGTCATTTTTAGTCATATTTATTTAAATAATATATAGACTCGGACAAACTGGCCTAAAATTAACAATAAAGATAATTTTTCATGGCCAAAAATAATCATGTTTCACATGGGGACACTTTTTTGAGACCAGTGGCGTAGCTCAGGGGGGGGGGGGGGGGGGGGGGGGCAGGGGGGGCAAATGCCCCCCCCCTGACGGGAAAAACCCATTTGTGCCCCCGCCCCCAAAACCCATTTGTGCCCCCGCCCCCAAAACCCATTTGTGCCCCCGCCCCCACCCCCTCTAAAAAAAATTAATAAGGGGAAAAAAAGAAAATAGGGAAAAAAACGATAAAAGACCGAGATTGCGTGCGAGGTACTGGTTATGTGTGTGCATATCCAGCCCAAATAGTCAAATATAAGGCAAAATTGTACATATATTACATGTACTGTGCGATTTTTTTTGACCGTGCGAATTTTTTTGACCTCACCCCCCCTGAAAAAAATCCCAGCTACGCCACTGTTTGAGACACCCTGTATGAACTTTCTTTTAGGACACCCAGTATATTCATAGTAAATGTACTTTAATAAGAATTAGAATACCTTAATAATAATTTCTGTGTATCAGTAATTTGGAAAATAGCCTGTGCTTTATCCTACAGACATGAGTCAAATACACTGAGCAAAAAACAAAAAAAAAAAAATTTTATAAAAAAACCTTATAAAAACTTATAAAATTTTAACAGATCACCAAATAAAATTCTGTGCATGAAAATGTACCAAATTTGGATACAATATTACTGCAATGTATTGCTTCAAATGGCAGTCAATAACCAATTGTTTGCTTCAATGACACAAGAGAAATACGCACTGACCGTATGGTGATCTGTTAAAATTTTATAAGTTTCTTTTTTGGCTCAGTGTATCTCAGTGACTACATGTATAAACAGTGCCTTATTTAGGGGAGAAAAAATATATGATTTTCATAGATAAATGTTATCTTCCATTTGTCCGATTTATCAACAATACATGTTTTGGCACCCATGAGAGACCTTTAAGGCTTTGGTGGGTTTTTCACTCCACAAATAGTATCCAATAACTTGCCAGGCAACCATTCAGACTTCCATACAATATCAGTTTATTCTCTGGATTTTATACACCTTGTATTATCAATTGAATTCTGAGCCCAGTGTCCCTATAAAATACAAGGGTAAATTCTCACTGCCCACCATATAAAAAGGATTCTTATATTTCAGAATTATTCTGGAGCAGAAAAATAAGTTTGAATATTTCCTTCAATTCATCTGTCAAGCAGTTGTATTTAACCATTTAAACAATAAACAAAATTAACAAAGAACTAAACCCCTCATAAGGGTTTGTAAATATTTTGTAATGTGTCAAATTGTGTATCAATGGAAAGCTGATGTGTTCATCCTACCAAGGATATCATTATAGCAATTTCTTTTTTCAGTGGCAGACATTTACTTGAGAATATTGCGAGGTCTCAATATTTTGTCCACAGCACTCAATACAGCGTGTCTACACCCGGGGGTTGGGGGGGTCACTTTTGCCAAAATTGTACGTGGACGTGCCTGCCGGACTTCGAAAATGTGACTTTCTCTACACCTATTTTTTGGCCAATTTCCCACCCATCAATATAGAAAAGCACCCAATTTTGCACAAATTGGGTGCTTTTTACAAAAAATGCCTCAAAATACACCCAATTTCTGCCAATTGGGCGCTTTGGTCTGTGATGAAAACCACCCCATCGCTATACCAATTTTTGCGAAAAGGCACCCCAAAAGGCAGGCACATATACGTATACAATATCAATGTGAACCCCCTGGGGTCTACACTGACTTCGCAATGTAATGTAACACTTTCATGAACAGACAACAGAGTTGTTCTTTGGAGCACATTTGGTTTATTTGGCGCATTGAAATTGTGACCTTTAAACATTTGTAAGTGAAGTGGCTGAGCACTGAAGCTCGTAATTAGCCGACCGACCCATTGTTTTTTTTATTTCCATGTTTTTTAAGATTTTTTTTGTAAAAAAAGAAATTAAAAACACCTGCCTGACCGACTACCTGAGTTTTGTTTGCCCATAAAACAGAGTGGTTTCTTTTGTGTCACCTTACTACAAATTTGGTATAAACACAACACCAAAAGTAAGTCCCCCTCTCAACAGTTTGTCATAACATCGTATGATAAAACATTTTACCAATAAAACTTAGTTAGAAATAATCCTATGACTGTTTCCTAAGTGGTGTTTAAAAATGAAAGATGTCCATGACTTCATGGCTGAATGAGCTCAAATGTTAGACAAAAACTGCCCTTCTCAAAAGTCACAAAAGTTTATGATTTGCTTCTTACTAATGGATAAACTACCCCTGGCTGAGCGAATATTAATGTAATGTGTAATCAATTCATGACCATTCAGCCAAGTAAATCCTCTTCTTGGCTCAGATATTAGCACAGTGAGTTGTGACTTTTGAGAAGGGCAGTTTTTGTCTTACATTTGAGCTCATTCAGCCATAAAGTCATGGACATCCTTCATTTTCAAACACCACTTAGGAAACAGTCATAGGATTATTTCTAACTAAGTTTTATTGGTAAAATGTTTTACCTTACGATGTTATGACGAATTGTTGAGAGGGGGACTTACTTTTGGTGTTGTGTTTAGTTGGATAGATATACACATCAGATTTCCATTGATATGCAACACAATGTGAAGATCACAAACCATTCAAAAAATTGGCAACTGAACAAAATAAAATGTCCAAACTTTTTTTTGAGGAGTTTATTATATTGATATGAACAGCTGTGGCTCACTGTAAACTCAATATAGTAATCTCACGCCACTTTTATTTCTAATTTACGGCGAATACGTTGAGAAGACAACACAAGTCATAAAACTGCACTTCTGAGTCAACAATACAAATATTGTTTATATTTTTTAATGGATCCAAGTTCAATAAGAACTTTTATACCTTTTAGCACATAATTTATACAACTTCAACAAACTAATGATTTATCAGAAAATAAATTACATAAATATTCTAGTATCTGAAACCATTTTGATACTGTAAATGTCATGGAGAAGCTGTGGTCTATCATAAACAAAATCTAAATTCAGGTTTACTTATTTCAAGGACTTCAGATGGAGTCTTTCATAACAGAACATTGTAATTCCCGACTAATTCCTTCCCATACACAACAGGTGTTAAATGTTAGCTTCAATGCATCAAATCCAGTGATGGAACTTCATATTTTTTTCAACTAGCCAGTCGGGCAGGTAACACACAGAATTTACCTGCCCGACAAAAATTCTACCAGCCCAAGTTTTTTTCATAACATTTTGCAGCAAACAATTAAGAGCAAGACTACTTTTAACCTACATTTACATGTTTTTGTCTTTATTGTACGATGTTCCACTGTAAACTAGCCCGTAAAAGCTCCTCGTATTCATCATGTTCATCGATCCAATACTCTCTTTAATCTCCTATCAACCTGATCTCCTCTATCATCATGACACACGATCATCTGATAATGAAATTACCCTGAACTTACTGTTACTTACACTTTGAGCTTCAAAAATGTTACCCGCCAGTCGGACGGGTACCTTTGTATCTTCACCCGCCCGACACGAAAGTTACCCGCTATGGGCGGGTCTTATTTCCATCCCTGATCAAATCTGTCAATAGGTTCACTTAATTTGCCTGAATTTGATTCTTATAGTCTAATCTTTGGCAGTTTACACAGTAACAATTTTTTTTTAAATCTGTAAAAACTCTTTGTGAGAATGAAGACCAATTCTTGTACTCTGCAATGGTATTCTTCATTTGGGATACAATGATTATGTTTAGCCAGTGATTGTTCAAGTCAACTGATGATGACTTTCAATAAACACAAATATAATTTCATTTGTTATACAAAATACTTGTTTTAAGATTCATAAAGTGGGCCATTTAAGCATTAAAACAAAAAATAATATCAGTATTTGCAGATTACAAAACCGTGACCTATTTACATGATTCGATGTCATTTTTAAATTGGAAATTCTGGCGCTTCATTCTTTTTTCCATGTGTTGAACTTCCATGTTGGTCCTGAAGAAGTCAGAGATAATACTGACAAGAGTTTGACAGTTTAAAACTTGTGAGATGGTGATCCCATTAACTCTTAACCTAAAGTACAGTCCCCCCCCCCCCCCCCCTCTTTAATCTGGATAACTCTGTTATCCGGCTAGAGTTATCCGGCTGAATGATCCTAAAAGAAAATAGGTTTTTTACAGCCTAACCACCTTTTGAAGGCCATCTTTTGATGTTGGTAGTGCTGTTTAGTGCTTACATAATACATTGTCACTGTAATTACCCCTCGTTCAGTGCCCTTCTATTGTCCCAATTTGAGCACTTCAGGATAGTCAATTCAGAATTACACATAATTCGCTTATCCAGATTTTTCAATTATATTATCCAGCCATTCCTTGGTCCCATCATGTCCGGATAACCGAGGTTGGACTGTATATCGAACTTCTATGTTTTCCAAATCTTAAAATTAAAACAAGCAAAATGGTTCAAAATCCGCAAAGCAAGAACAATGAATTGCACACAAATGTACCACTTTATATTCTTTGGTGTTTTAATTTAATCAATAGTGATACAAAAATAACTGCAGATTACAGCTTTATTATAACAGCGATACTTACAAAAAAGAAAATGCATTTCACTGGTGTTCATCATATACAATAATACAACAATGATAAGTATCCTTCTCTTTTTTTCTAATATTATAAGCATCAGTATCATGACAGAGTTGATCAATTTCATGGGTCATCATCATCTTGTGTAATGGAGTTGTCCTTTTGCGCTAGGAGATCAGCAGTAAACACAATCTTACAACAAGATCCTGTGGTAACAACTACCAAGTTGTTTGTGGCTTCTATTGACCATGACTGATGTTTAAATAAATTTTCCCTGTCATCACAACAGTTTGTTGGTTTCCTTGTCCTTGCAAGAAGACCTGCATGCCCTTTGTCACAAGGTTACCAGGTAGCAACTACTAAACCAATAGCATTTATACATAGCTGCTACACAGACTAAGACTTAAAGGTGAAATATTTTGATATATCCTTTTCGATAATAGTTTACTTGTTGCACCGATTTTACCCCTCTACTCACTTCGATCTTACATATACCTCAGGTTTTCTAAACCGAGTATCTTTACAAAGAAACACTTGAAAGTTTGTGTTTGCCGGTACTTAATTGCTAATCTTTTGATTAACATTTGAATATATATGTTGATAAACTTATAGATCTGTATGTAAAATGTTTTTAAAACAAAATGTGTTACATCAAATAGAACAGTGTGATGTCGCCGACCAAGTGTATCATTTGTATTTGACCCGTACGAAGACCGGCAGTGGTTCATAAAGTATTGCTTACCCATTGCCTAAGAGTTAGTCATGGGACTACATCTTTTGGTACCATACATTTGACATTTGACCTTTTCCTTTATTTAGGAGAAGTAAACAATTGTTGAAAAGATTCATTAAGATTTATTTGTTCATTTTAGTCACTCTCGTCTTCATCGTCTTCTTCAATAATGGCCGCTCTCTTCTTTTTCCTCGCTCCTGGATCATCTGAATCGTTCTTACGCTTTCTAGCGCCTCCGTCAGAGTCCTGGTAGGAGAGAAAATATATAAATACCAATTGTAATCAACCTGATATCAGATTTCATATGCGAGTTTACAACAACAAAAAAGGTGTTACATACTACAGACATGCTTTTCATTTATGGTATCAATCAATTTTCAATACGTATGTATGTAACATATCACACATGAGATCTGTCATCACATAATGAGAGTTAAGTAGGAACATTTTATTCTCAGGTTTGTCCAGATTCGAATTGCTCAAAGAACAAGCTTTAAAATGATGTGCAATATGTCACAATTACTAAATGTTTTCCCTGTCAAAAATTGTTGCAAAATTCCTTTGATTTCTATCGACTTTCAGAATGTTCATTCGACTACATATCCTTAATTATGCACACTTGCGACTTATTGCTCATTACGTGGTGACAGGTCTCATATTATATGGTCTGCGATAGGCAACCGTGCCAACATAACTGGTTAGTCAGCAATATGTGGCCAAGTGATTACTTTCATGAATATTTTGCCTGTGATTGCCTGTCAAGTTCCAATACACAAGAATAACTTTGCTTTTACTTTATGTCAACTTTGGAAAGCCACTATTTGAGGGATAACATTGCAGTAAAATTTCCAATTTATGTTATTTGTTTTTATCTGGCAATTTTTGGATATATCACTTTTTGAACAATAAACAATTTTATTTAACCATACAATACCAATTATAGTTAACTGCATACAAGTTAGTTAAAAATTTTCCAAGACCTAAACACTTTTGTTCCCTGCCCTATCCATTACTATCATAGTTACCTCATCATCATCACTTTCCAGTGTAGATGCTTTTGCTTTCATCAGTTTATCCTCCTTCTCAGAATCACCTTCCTCATCTTCATCTGATGAGTAAATGTTTGGTCGATCTGAAATCATAATAATATCAAGGTTTATTTCAACTTCCCGCATAATAAGTTTACAATCAAAATTGGTTAGTTTCAAGGTAAGGGGGCCACCCTTTGGAGTTCATTATCTTATTCAAATTGAACTCCCTTTTTTTAAGGGTGAATGTCTATCAGGCCAATGGCAACAATTTTGAAGAAAGCTAATGAGACCTTCCAAAGGCCAGCCTTGCTGGTCTATAGTTTAGGTTAATTTACCATGGACTTAAATGATGGAGTCAGGAGTCATATTTTGACATCACCCAGACACCCAGCCTATAAATACTAAAGAAAATCACAAGGCAAGCAGTGGCGTAAATAGGGGGTTATGACGTGACGTTCCCCAAACCGGAGTGAAAAATCAAGGTCGATAACCGACAGTGCCAATTTCAACCAACACGACTCAACCATTTGGGGTGGGGGGATTTGCCCCATCTGGCTATGCCACTGAAGGTGAGTGTTTGCCTGTCTGAACAGATGCATTAACAATTATTTTTGATGAAGATTTGTTCTCTTAGTGATGCAAAATTGTACTAATGCATCATCGTAAATAAGGTCACTTACAATCTTGAGCTAGGGGTATGGATTTTGTAGTATTAGAAGGTACTCAAATAGGTTCAGTTATACTAACCAAAGGGTCCCCTTCTCTTGTAGTCTTTCTTGATAGCCGACAGACTGATACCACCCTCATCGTCATCATCATAGTCTGCATCGCCTTGGTCACCCTCCAGATAAGAAGCGCTAAGACCACGATTGTGGGACTTCTCTCTGACACGCCTCTGTTGGCTTTCACGTCTCACAGAGGCCTTTAATCGTTCCTCTTCCCTCTGAAAGGAAACATCACAATAAAATAAATTATGTAGCTCTTCACAATCAAGGGCTAACAATATCTATCAACGAGAGAGAAAATGCTCATCAAAACTAAAGGATGAATAATTGAATAACAAATGAGTTTTGTACAGCAAAAGGGTATACATAACAACCATGTTTACCTCCCACTGTGATACTAAACTGCGCCAATAAAGTATCTAAACACTTACAAATGGTCCGATTTATCGGAACCTGAAATAGTATGCAAAAAAATAATTAATTAATTCGATTCACAGTTATCTTCTGCGCATTTTGACACCTCTTTTGTTGCGCTACGATGTTGTTTGGCGGATTTATGGGCACTTGAGTGGCTTAAGTTCGAATTCAAAAGTTGCAAAAGCCCCTATTCACCCCAATTCCAGAAGGGAACTCACACAAGCATCACACACAGACAAAATCAAGACAAAAGACACCAGTTTTGTTAATTAAAAAATATTGATTTATGCCTCCCATCTCTGACCCTTTTGTTTTGTTATTGACAATTAATGCTGATGTTCATCGCAATCGATCTATCCAACATGCGATAAACAAATCATTTATAAAAGGCGGGCAAAAATAATGCTGATCTTATTCGTCACAATACAACGCTCTTGCTTGAATAGGGGCTTTTGCAACTTTGGAATTTGACCTTAAGCCACTCAAGTGCCCATAAATCCGCCAAACAACATCGTAGTGCAACGAGGTGTCAAAATGCGCAGAAGATAACTGTGAATCAAATTAATTAATTATTTGTTTGCATACTATTTCAGGTTCCGATAAATCTGACCATTTGTAAGTGTTAAGATACTTTATTGGCGCAGTTTATATCTTTTCTTTACCAGCTATTGCCATCACTCTTATCCTCTGAGTTTTCAATATGCAGTGTGTTATTGTTATGACATCTTACCTTTATCATGGTAGCTCTCTCACATTCTGGATCTTTACCAGCTAAAGGTATCACCCTTATCTTTTGTGTTTTAGAGCTGCGGTCTGCAATTGTTAACGTCATCTTCCTATGGGTTGCACTGTCTGTTGAATGAGGCCTGGAATGCAACACACAAAACAATTATATACCCGATGTTATGTTGTTATCATGTTATTAATTAAATTGTAAGATGGCTCGTGATGGATTGCGGCTAGTCAATGCACAACAGCTTGTATTTGCCCATCTAGCCCGCTCTCTGATGGAGAAGAATCGATGCCTCTCCCAGGCGGCTACTGACCGGACAATCAAAGTCATATCGGATCTGAACCATATCATGGCCAAGCACTTCGCTCCTATCTCTGTGAAATCGGTCAGGTCGAGTCGCAGGTTGATCACAGATGCCCTCAATGTTACTGACTCCAGGGAGTTTGATTAAGCCCTGGCAGGGACAGACCTCTTCGGGGTTCTGTGTTTGACGCTCCTCTTCAAGGAGCTTTTGATCCTAGCAGAATCTTTTTCAAAGGCAGAATGAGACGAGATACAGACAAGCACATATCGTCAGCCTGCTTCGATAATTGCCTAACTCATTTTTTTTAGTTCTTAGAAAACAACAAAAGTATGAAACCTGTTACCTGTGTACCTGTTACTCATTTTGCATTATTGACGAATGGATATTCATTTTGTGGAATGTCACTTGTATTGTTGATGCCTCAATTGGCGTGCATGGATGCACTAATCCAAGTCATAGAAACAGATGAACACAGCCATACAATAATTTGATTAATTCCATGGATTTGTCAATGCAAATTCAATAATGCAAAATGAGTAACATGTTGGAGTGGTCTGGTGGCCCTTTTGCAACAAAGCTCTTCATTTATCAACACTTTTGATTGGTCAATGACTTAGGTATTATAACAGCATGTGCATAATGTAATGAAGTCATGATTTATGCAAAAAACTCAATTTTGCTGAAAAGTGAGTTAGGCAATTATCGAAGCAGGCTGACGATATATCGAAAGCTCAGGCTTCTTAGTGCTGGGACCGTGTACATATTTGAACTACTACACTATACATCAATTGTTTAGCAACTGGACAGTACATGCACCGCATACAGGTGTCTACCTATGCAGGATCGCTACACCGCTACACCGCTTGTGTAGTATATGCACTACACGTTGCAAGCATTAGAGGAGTGGCCGTCTTTTAATTGGCTATAATTAATGATGGGAATTTTTATGTCACGGAGGCAATGGTCATATTGATGATTTTGATACAACGAAGTAATACGAATCATGGCGTCTTGCACTTTGTGAAATGCCGGAATCATTCGATTGGAAATTTAAACTTGAAGTTGAGGCTTTATCATATTTTTTGACTTTATTTGAAGATGAATCTCAATCTGAGCTGGTGTGGCTTTGATGGTGCGTGATCTCAGATCAAGTAGCCACTTTTTTTGCGTCACATTTTAATGCTACATGCTTGCCACAAATGTTGATTTTTATGAAGGCGTAAAATTTGGCAGTTATGTATGTTGGTCTTACGCGGCTGAAATACTGCTTTTGTTGTTCGTAAATTTCATCACCATTTTACATGTTTAAGCGAGCAGATAAACTGCCTGTGTACACATAGGAAATTACACGCTAACTCCCAGCACTAGGCCCCTAACAATTTGATATTTTACCAACACGTTAAAGGTAGATGACCCGATCACATTTTCGTAAAAAAACAGAATTATTTCAAACATACAGAGATTTTCATATCATATGAAAGCTCGTATTTTTCTCATCATCATACTGAAATTTGACGGCCTAAATCGGTACAATTACGGAGAAATCGATGAAATAACGTCGAATTACCGTGAATGGTGGTAACCACCGATATAGTTTGTGTACTTCTCAATGGGTACAGTTCACAGCATCTTGTGCGTCTAAAATAAGAACCATTAGAGCTATGCAACTCAAACTTTGGAACACGACTTTTCTAATGATGACCTTTCATGTGGAATAGAAAACTTCAAGTTGAAAATCGGAATGTGATCGGGTCATCTACCTTTAAGTGTTGTGAATAAGCAGTTTCCGATAGCTCATTTTTATCTTTTATTTTAATATTTATAAAACCTACTTACCTAAATGTAAGTTTTGTTGTGAATACTGACTGTCCTTGCAGACCAGTTCCCTGTCTAATAAATAGATGATTATGATCAAGGTGGATTTGAGTTTGGTACACATCAAAGATTTCTCTCCCTAAATGTAATGACATGCTGAAAATAGAAAGAAAACACAGACACAGTTCAGTACAGATATCAATATGCGATATTACGTAATCTTTTTTGAGATACTTCTTTAAAACTGATTGGTGCCGTTGAGAAGATTGATACAACCTATCACGAAAAAATATCTGCAAATGTTTTCCCAGGTCTGGTGACTCTTTCACCATGTATCATGCTAGTTAAACAATTATCCGAAGTTGATACATGTAAGCATCTTGGTGAAATTATTGATACAAATTTAACTTGGAATGAAAATATGGAATATACCAGAAAAAAGCTTTAAAGGGTCTACACATGTTAAAGCGAGTAAAGCCTTTTCGTCCACATGATATTCTTAAGACTGTATACAGAGCCATAGTACTTTCTCATCTGCAGTATTGTAATATCATATGGGGAAATTGTGGTTATATGTGATGCGATCTGTGAAAACCTGCCACATGGATTTTTCATATTGGAGATATTTATATCATCAGAAAGCTGAAACTGTGCTGATTACAGAACTGTTTCGATCATTTTCTACGATCACTACAATAAAGTTATGAGTGAATGATGATTGTGATGTCATAAAAAGCCACAAAACAAGAAATCATGAAAACAGGCCGAAAAAGATACATAGTTCAATAGAATAACATTATAAGGTTTAATAAGAAAACTGACTTAGAAAGTAAGTTTTTGAAGGTGAAATTTCATAAAAGATGATGACACAAAGTAGTGGACATTAATTTTCTTAAAAAATCTTCATTTTACCCATAATCCATAGCTCACTTTGCGACATCCGACAGGATTTCACAGATCGCATCACATATATACCTCTGAACTCATGATTATCTATTTGATACAGTTGTCTATGTACTCACCTTCCATCTGACCATCTGACTATCCTTGCATTGCTTTCTTTACCCAAATCATTCCCTTCTTCATCTACTTTTCTTCTCCATCTTATTGTGTTCTCTACCTATATACAACAGACACAATCAATCAGCAAAGAGATGTAATACAGAACCATTTTTGCATTTGGGTTTTGAACTAACAGGATAGTGTGACAGGTATGTGTATGTGTATGGGCTGCAATGGCGAATTGCCACTACAAGTTAATCAATGATTTGCATATCGCTACATCGAGGCTGCCTGTAGATGGAACAAAACACTGCAAATTATGAGCGTTTACTTTTAGACAAACTAAAAGTAAACTCAAAGGTAAATGCATTACTAAACACTTATGTGAGCCTAACAACTCAGCTGTTTTCCACCCAGCTTCTAATCAATAACTGTCCCATTATTTCACAGTTAATTGAAACATCTGTGATTATCTTCACTCACTTTGAGCGTGCTTTGAGGTCAATTGGGTGCAAAATGCAAGAAACATTTAGTTTTGCGTTTACTTTTGTGTTTAGAATTGCATTTAGTGTTAAGTTTACTTTTAGTTTGTCCAAAAGTAAATGCTCATAATTTGCAGTGAAATGCAAAAAAACACAAAAAACAGACTTTGTTTTGGTTTTTGACACATAACTTTCTTAATATTCAGTCGATCTTCTTCAAGTGCAATATTTATGTGGAGTTATAGTATTGGAGTGATGATGATCATATCTATTTACAGGCCGCGAACAATCGCCCATCCGATTGCTTGGGGGCAATCAGATTTATTTTACCATGTGTTCAGTTCCCTCTTAATTTGCATTGCATAACATGTGCTTATAATTACCTTCAATTTCAACCTTGTTCTACCTTCTTCATCCAGAATTTCATCCTCTTCAATTTCATCTTCGTAGTACTGTCCATCAAATGGTCTATAATAGATAGAAAAAAGCCAATCAAAAAGCTGGCATAAAATGCTGTGAAACTGACCGATTTTAAACTGTTTTTTGTGTGTTTTCAAATTCGCAATTTGTAGCTTTATCACATAAACCTGATTTGCGCACAAAAATATATGTCGCTCAAAAATGTCCACTTTTACAGTAGGCTGCCGGTTCTGATATTCTGTATTTGACAGCCTATTGCAATTATGATAATCAAGAGTTAGATCTATAAATCACATCGGAAGTTGGTTGAATTCAGTAAATAAATCGTTAGTAGAAATTTTTCATGAGTTGTAAGATACAAAATGGTTTGGAACAAATTAATCTGATGAGGATTCAGGGATATACTATATATAGGGGTAGGGAAAATCTGTGATCATGCTATTTCCCTAACTCTATATAACAAAGGGTAAGGAAATCTGTGATCACACTATTTCCCTAACCCTACATTATATACTCTAATTCTCACCAATAGTCTTACCCCACCTCAAAAATAGTCTGTATATGAAATGCAAAGTCACTAATTTCTTCATATCAAACGGGTAATATCCTAAACTGAGCGACAAAAGAAATAGCTATACCGCGGTACCCTTATACTACACACATGTCAACATCATTAAGGCCAACAACAAAAAAGGTGTTTGTTTGTCCATAGAGGGTCCTCAAAAGGTAGGGTCGGTAGGTCGGATCTTTTTTTCTTTTTTTTAATATTTTTTAATACGGATATTGTATTAGGGAATATAAATTTCGGCATGTATACTGTGAATTAAAGTCCAAACACACACCAAAACACCTCACTTTTCATAAGTTTGCGACATTTTAGTTGCTTTACTCTTCACACTGCTGATTTTAATCTCTTTCTCCTGCTGGGGCAGATTGTCAATTTAAAGTTCCAATACTGTCGCATTGGTTGCAACACGGCAAACTCGATCAAATATTATTTTTGTACTGAGTTTGCATTGCGCGCAGATACCGTAGAACGCCGCCATTGTGACTGAATTTTTGCTAGAAATATATACGTGAAAGTATTGCTAAACCTATTTCCCCGTACTAACTACCCCAAAAATTGTTATATACTATGTTGAAATTAATATTCATGCCGTTGAGCAACATTTTGGGAACAAATATTAACCGTAACTAGATTTTTCATATTTTCTCACACTGCGTTTTTAGTATAAAAATGACATCACTTGCACGTGCGATCACTGATTTTCATTTAGTCCTTTTAATAGTCCCCGCGGGCCGCGGGTGCCAAGTTCATGCAGTAAACATCATGTTACACGGGATTGCGAATTGGGGATGGTGTTGCAAATACCAGATTGACGATATCATACGAAATAAGGAATAAAACGGTCCGTTTGGCCATTCAAATTGCTCAAAAATTTGTTTTAAAAAAATTATCGAAAATAAAAAGTAATACGGTCGGCACCTAGGTACACGGTCGGTCGGACGTGGACAAACAAACAACTTTTTTTTATAGGCCTAATCAAGAGACTGCCTCCATCACAAAGAAGAAAAAGTCATTTGCTGAATTGAATGTTACACATTCTTCAGGCACGGAATCTTAATTTTTCCCTATCAGGAGCTTCCAGAGAGCAGTGTTCAAATTAAGTGGTAATCCGTGCTTCCTGAAGCCCAAAAATTCTGGCGGATTACCGAAATTTGAATGTAGGGTATCCGTCGATTGACCATACTTTATGAATGTTTGTTTACTGCAGTTACTTTAGCGGACAACCAAAAACATTGGGGGGGTAACCTGATTTATGGTTATCAACAGGAAAACCTGATCTTTTTAAAAAATTTGAACAGTGCCAGAGAGGCTTTAGACAACAGCAAAAGGAATCAAAAGAACTGTAGGGCATTCAATATTAAGGTCAGCATTGTCAGAGGAGAACATCCCAATGCAGAATCACTCGGGCACCACATTTTGCTTTATAGGTGTGGGATCTAGTGTTCCTTTTCTTTTCCTGCTGTGACATTAGTTCCATTTGAATGCCTTCTTCTTCTTTGTCATTGAGGCAAGCTCTTGATTATTGACATGTGTTTAATAAAGGGTAGTTAAGTATAACTGTGTACATTTATTGTTCATTTGTACGCAGCAAATTATAATTTGAATCATTGCAGAGAAGTGATAAGTTTCCTTTGTCGCTAAGTTGATTTCGTGTTTGAGGGATAACAGATCACATATTTAATAATTTCACAGGGTCATGCATATTACAAATCACACGCTTCTTACCTAGCCTCTACACTGAGGAAATTTGGCAACTTGACAAAATGCATCTCATCTCCGAGATTGGTTTGGAGCTTTGGTAAATCCACCTCTATCCTACTTTCTTCAGGTGGTTCTGGATGTTCTCCGCCCTCTCTCTCATCATCATCATCCTATTATAGGGGATAGAAACCAACAAGGTATTAACTACCAGAGCCCGTCTACCCATCATTGATGGGCATATTACTTCCAGGATGGGTAGAATTAAGGGATTTAACAGATGTGATATTTAGTTTAGTGAACTTTACACTAGCGAACTTGACACTAGTGAACTTGACACTAGTTCTATCTAACAAATCAAGGCTAAAGCAGCACATTATTAGAACCTATTAGACCAGGGCTCAAATTGACTTGGCCTGGGTGCCCTCAATTTCAAAGCATTTTTCAGCATAAAGTGGCCTCTGGTGCCCTTGTGCACTGGCCTTGAAATGAGTGCCCTAAAAAATGTGTAATTTGAGGTCTGCTAGTGACCGCATTGTGGTTGCAGACAGGTCGATTTTTGTTTTAAGGTCAAATTCTGGACAGGCTATTCTGATGAATTAGACAGGCAGTGGCTGAACTCTGTGGCCATAACCCTGGAAACCAATGATAATTAAAGCCTTTGTTTAGGTCAAAAAAGGGATCAGATGAGTAGATAAATGGTGGCATAGAGGTTTTAAATATCATGTGATTTGATTTGTCAGTAGATAAACCTGAAAATACATTGGACAAAGATAAGGGCGGTTACACACTACAGCACATTTATGATCACCTCATTATAAGCCTATAGAAGCGACATCTAGCAATGGAATGGGATATGCAATATTTGAGCAGTTTTATAAATCTCATCTTACCCCTTCTCTCCGCACTCTATCAACCCCATCATCATCATCTTCTTCTTGTGACCCTGTCAGTTTGCCTACGATATCGTCCAGATCGCTGTCATCCGAGATGTCATCGGCATCACCAAATAGGTCTTCCTGTGTTGCCTCAACTGGATGTAGAATAAAAATGTAAAGCTCAGTAAAAACAGATATATATAGTACAATTTGCAATCAGCATATTAGGGAATGGTCATTTTACATACATACATACATCCCTAGTCGAGTACCAACCCATGTGAGGACCCGTATTAAAATGTGTGTAAAAAAGTATAGAAGTTACAGTCAATCTGAGGACATTTTTTTTTTTTTACCATACATGTAGGGACATTTGTGTAATATGCGTATTGACGCCTAATAGAGGACATGACCATACACCCTTAGGGGGGTAAGGACCCAACTTCTATACGTTTTTATGCAGGAAAAAAGAGAGGACTTCAAAAAAGGTCCTCACATTTTTTTTGGTCGGCTGGTAGGGACAAATGTCCTCGGATTGGCGGGTTCAACATTAGAAGTTTTTGATAAAGCGCCATTTCATTAACCCTTTGAACCCGATAGGTCGATATCGACCTATCGGAGAACGTCGTATAACCCGATAGGTCGAAAAATCGACCTGAGCGACCAGGTGACACATTGATCATATGACTGAGTGGTCATGTGACTTGAAAGTCATGTGATGTTCACCCGATGTGAAATACATTGTTTCGCAAGGTTTTCTTTGTGTTTTGATGTAATTTAGCTGAAGAAAACTGTCACAAATAGCGCGAAATTGGATGAATATGCAACCCAACATGGCGCAGATGATTCTCAGGTAGACAGGGATGCATTGTTTTACGGTCATGATTTGTAATTTTGGCGATAAAAACGGACGTTTTTATGTTATAAATAGGTTACGTTATACGTGTAGTACAATGGCATACTGCCCTCTATCATCGGTACCAATTATTACCGATGATATAGGTGTACTATATTTAGCATTTTACCCCCGGAGAAGTCAGGGTGGGTGTACCGAACCCTTATAATAACTCCGGGTTCAAAGGGTTAATATAGATCACGGTGCTGCAACATCCAGGCAGCAGCTAATTCAGCTCTACTCTTTACAAAGGAGTCTGTGACCTTTTAACGTGCTCGGGTATTGGTCTTCCGATGCACGGGACCACCATTTCTACGTGACTTCCGAACCACGAGGCAATTGAGACTAAGTACCTTGCCCAAGGATACAAACATGTTGGCCATAGCGGGGCTAGATTAAATTTCTACAAGCCTTCTATAGATCATAACGAATCGCGATAGGAAAATGTAATAAATATGTGGTAATCAAACTAGTTCCCTACAATATTCTGGTTCCCATTTGTGTAACCATGGACATATGAATTTTTGGTCCATTTCCCCACAGTTTTAGAACATGTGAACACTTACTTTTAGTACCATCCTCTGAACCTGATCTCTTGCCCCCTTCTTCATCTTCATCATCACTACCAGCAACCTTCTTCTTTTTCCTTCGTCTACCGATCTCTTCCTCATCACTGTCGCTATCTCCTGGGTTGGGTAGAGTGTTGAAAATTGTTTTATTATAAATATTGAACTTGAATTATCAACAACAAATTGTTTAAAATTTGAAGTGTCAAATAGGTGGTGTCACAATGACTGGAATGAATGCAAGGATATGATTGCACAGTGCCTAGATGCAAATGAGCCCACAGGTTATGGTTATTGAATTCAAATCTGGGCACAGATGCATTGTCAATAACTCTGTGTGAGTATTACGTTTAAAATTGAATAATTTTTCATATACTGTTTTCAATCTTGTCAAATTTAAAGCCTTTGGTGGAAAACAGAATATCAAAATGTTGCTTGAAAATGTACCAAATGGTCTCACAAAATTATGTAATTTAAGGATGATTTGATTCACAATTACGACTGCTGCACATATTTAGTACCTTCATTTTGTGCATATCCTACGTTTGTGATATCATGAACATTGTGAAAGATATGTATTCAATTGTCAAAGAGAAGATAATCTACCTGATCCTTTTGCTTGCTGTACTTTTTGTGGCTCTTCCTCATCACCAGATCCGAATATACTGTCATTGTCTGCCATTTTCTTTTTAGCTGCCTCATCATCATCATCTTCCTTCTGTTCATCTCCCGATCCAGGTTTTTGTCTTTCCTCATCTCCTGACACATGTTCTTTTGCGTCATCTCCTGATCTTTCTCCAGCTTCTTCATCCCCAGAGTGATGCTGAGCAGCCTCCTCATCTCCAGAGTGTTTTGCAGCTTCATCTCCAGATTGTCCAGCAGCAGCAGCAGCTTCGTCTCCTGAATGCTCTTGCTGCATTTCTTCATCTCCTGAGTGTTCGGCTGCAGCTTCGTCACCAGAGTGTTTGGCAACTGCTTCATCACCAGAATGTTCAACAGCTTCATCGCCAGAATGTTTAGCAACTGCTTCATCGCCAGAATGTTCAGCCACTACTTCATCGCCGGAATGTTCAGCAACTGCTTCATCGCCAGAATGTTCAGCAACTGCTTCATCGCCAGAATGTTCAGCAACTGCTTCATCGCCAGAATGTTCCATGACGGCTTCATCACCAGAATGTTCAGCAACTGCTTCATCGCCAGAATGTTCAGCAACTGCTTCATCGCCAGAATGGTCTGCAACTGCTTCATCGCCAGAATGTTCAGCAACTGCTTCATCACCAGAATGTTCAGCAACTGCTTCATCGCCAGAATGTTCAGCAACTGCTTCATCGCCAGAATGTTCAGCAACTGCTTCATCGCCAGAATGTTCAGCAACTGCATCATCGCCAGAATGTTCGGCACCTGCTTCATCGCCAGAATGTTCAACAGCTTCCTCCCCAGATTGGTGGGCATCTGCACCTTCGTCACCAGAATGTTCTTGCTGCGTCTCTTCGTCTTCTGAATGTTCTGCAGGCTCATGCTGGACAGCTTCATCACCAGAATGTTCCATAGCCTCATCCCCAGAGTGCTGCTCATCCCCAGAGTGCTGCTCATCCCCAGAGTGCTGCTCATCCCCAGAGTGCTGCTCATTCCCAGAGTGCTGCTCATCCCCAGAGTGCTGCTCATCCCCACTGCCATCTTCTTGATCAGAGCCAGAATGATGGTGAGTTTCCGATCCTTCTGAAAACAATCACAGATGCTATTTTAATTCCTTTCAGACACTTAACCATTATAAATATACTTTTGCATTCTAAGTTGTTCTATCTGTCAAGACTAGATAATCATAGCATGCAACGGTGAAATATTGTGACAGATTATCTCTGATTTGTTAACAGTACCATTCATATTACGCAAGGTTACTCAACAATTCAACTTGTCATTTTTAGTAATCCATTTGATTGTACCAAAGAATACTAAACTCTATAAGTTGCACTAGGCCTCAAATTGTTATTGTGACATTCCACACTAATTGAAAATGCAACGCAAGCCATTGCGCATGAAACTGCGCTGCGATGTGCCATGTGTTTTACGTTAGTGCGCCGGACTGCAAATATTCAGCAACATAACAGATGCGCACCATCATAAAGAGACGCATCGGGCGCCCGTATGTGCGCTAAAACGTTGCGTTAAAATGTTAAAATGAGACGCCGTTCGCCGTACGCCTTGATGACGAAATCGAACAACAATAAATACCAAATACACCCAGATCGCACAGTGACCACAGTCAAAGTCCGTTATTGCTCGGTCTGTGGATTATACAATAAATCAGTTATGTTCGGTAGGTTGGTCTGTCAGTAAGTTGATCAATCGATAAATCAATCAAAGCTATCAATCAATTAACCCTTACAGCCCCGCACCCCATGAAATCCCATTTCCCAGCCTGTCGGTTCCACCTGGCGCTGAGGTTTTTGGGTGAAATAATGGCCCCGGGCTACATAGCTGGGCGAATACACTCGCCCAACATAGCTCCCCCCGTGGCTCAGTTGGTAGAGCGTTCGACTTGTAACCGAGAGGTCGTGGGTTCAAACCCCGGGGCGTGGCACCTCTTGTTGTGTGTGTTTTTTTTGCTTGAAAAAAATGTTGTTGGAAAATCCTTCAAAAGTGTTAGGGTTAATCAGGCAAGGCAATTAATCAATCATTACCTCCTTCTGAATGCCTCTCTTCATCTTCTTCATGTTCAGCACCATCCATCACTGATCCCGCATCAGATGCATGCCCTTCAGATTCATGGTCCTCTCTCCCAGATCCTTCTAAAATAGCAATGACAAAATGTAAAAAAACTGAATGTCAACAAAATTGCTTTGAGCATATTCGAGCAATAGACATAGCATTTTTTGCAAATACAAGGATTTGTCTGCAATAAGGCCCCCAATTTTTTTGTGTTGCCCTCAGCGACCAACCCTAAAATTTTAAAAATCAGGGTCGCGTTTTTAGTAATTCGTTTTTTTAAAAGATTTAAATTTTTACCCAATTTATCAAAATATTACTATTTTCTGATTGAAATGAATAAGTTTGCTTGAATAGATTGCTTTTAAACTATTATCATTCAGAAACATTAATCAAATTGAGATTTACCAATGTTGTGAACAAAAAGGAAAATCGACCAACCAACCAGACTTCAAGATTTATGGCACTTGAGGACAACGCAACAAAAAAAATTTGCCTAAACGCAACTTCATATATACCAGGGCATCAGAATCCACGCAGAAATTTTAAGAAATAAA
This sequence comes from Ophiura sarsii, assembly GCA_035610835.1. NCBI lineage: Eukaryota > Metazoa > Echinodermata > Ophiuroidea > Amphilepidida > Ophiuridae > Ophiura > Ophiura sarsii. The sequence continues at coordinate 23,023,387 of CM069456.1, read as the reverse complement.
AATAAAGACCCTCTTGGGCTTGGAAAATGAAAAAGAATCCACGCAGGTTTATAGAAAACTACTATTTCTGAAATAAATGACGTATTTTGAGGAAAAAACAAGAATGATTCTCTTCCACCCTACCTTCATCGTGTGTTGAGCCTGTTTCATTGTGCTCTCCATCCTCTGCATCAGAACCTTGTACTCCTTCCTCCATCTGTTCCTCATGCTCCCCATCATCACTAGAATTATTGTCTACATTCTTGAAGAAGAAAACAAATACATTTAGAATTAGAGGTGGGCTATAATAGAGGGTCATAACTTCGGATCATTTTAACACCGGATAAAATGATGACTTCATCCACACTGATCCCATTTTCGAAAAGAAAGTTGAAAATATTTCGAATCCAGGGTGCCCCAGCAAAAAAACTGCTCAAAGTTGGCCATTTCGGAATGGGCCAATTAATTTGATTTTGGTGGCAATACCCATGTTTGTAGGGACACAGAATAATGATGCAATGTTATATCTCATAATGAATTTTTGTTTCTCCTAAATGGAGTTTTAAGTGTAAAATTGCTCTGTAAGGGCACTGTTCTAAAAATACCTTTTGCATTTAAGTTCCCCTCTATGATGCGAATTTTTCTAAATAGAGGAATCGCATATTAGTCAGTTGATGCCCTATAGACATACATACAGTACAGCTTGAATTAGAATGTACAATGTCAGTGCAATGTAGATGCAATGTCAGTGCAATGTCATTACAGTACAGCTTGAATTAGAATGTACAATGTCAGTGCAATGTAGATGCAATGTCAGTGCAATGTCATTACAGTACAGCTTGAATTAGAATGTACAATGTCAGTGCAATGTAGATGCAATGTCAGTGCAATGTCATTACAGTACAGCTTGAATTAGAATGTACAATGTCAGTGCAATGTAGATGCAATGTCAGTGCAATGTCATTACAGTACAGCTTGAATTAGAATATACAATGTCAGTGCAATGTAGATGCAATGTCAGTGCAATGTCATTACAGTACAGCTTGAATTAGAATGTACAATGTCAGTGCAATGTAGATGCAATGTCAGTGCAATGTCATTACAGTACAGCTTGAATTAGAATGTACAATGTCAGTGCAATGTAGATGCAATGTCAGTGCAATGTCATTACAGTACAGCTTGAATTAGAATGTACAATGTCAGTGCAATGTAGATGCAATGTCAGTGCAATGTCATTACAGTACAGCTTGAATTAGAATGTACAATGTCAGTGCAATGTAGATGCAATGTCAGTGCAATGTCATTACAGTACAGCTTGAATTAGAATGTACAATGTCAGTGCAATGTAGATGCAATGTCAGTGCAATGTCATTACAGTACAGCTTGAATTAGAATGTACAATGTCAGTGCAATGTAGATGCAATGTCAGTGCAATGTCATTACAGTACAGCTTGAATTAGAATGTACAATGTCAGTGCAATGTAGATGCAATGTCAGTGCAATGTCATTACAGTACAGCTTGAATTAGAATGTACAATGTCAGTGCAATGTAGATGCAATGTCAGTGCAATGTCATTACAGTACAGCTTGAATTAGAATGTACAATGTCAGTGCAATGTAGATGCAATGTCAGTGCAATGTCATTACAGTACAGCTTGAATTAGAATGTACAATGTCAGTGCAATGTAGATGCAATGTCAGTGCAATGTCATTACAGTACAGCTTGAATTAGAATGTACAATGTCAGTGCAATGTAGATGCAATGTCAGTGCAATGTCATTACAGTACAGCTTGAATTAGAATGTACAATGTCAGTGCAATGTAGATGCAATGTCAGTGCAATGTCATTACAGTACAGCTTGAATTAGAATGTACAATGTCAGTGCAATGTAGATGCAATGTCAGTGCAATGTCATTACAGTACAGCTTGAATTAGAATGTACAATGTCAGTGCAATGTCAGTGCAATGTCATTACAGTACAGCTTGAATTAGAATGTACAATGTCAGTGCAATGTAGATGCAATGTCAGTGCAATGTCATTACAGTACAGCTTGAATTAGAATGTACAATGTCAGTGCAATGTAGATGCAATGTCAGTGCAATGTCATTACAGTACAGCTTGAATTAGAATGTACAATGTCAGTGCAATGTAGATGCAATGTCAGTGCAATGTCATTACAGTACAGCTTGAATTAGAATGTACAATGTCAGTGCAATGTAGATGCAATGTCAGTGCAATGTCATTACAGTACAGCTTGAATTAGAATGTACAATGTCAGTGCAATGTAGATGCAATGTCAGTGCAATGTCATTACAGTACAGCTTGAATTAGAATGTACAATGTCAGTGCAATGTAGATGCAATGTCAGTGCAATGTCATTACAGTACAGCTTGAATTAGAATGTACAATGTCAGTGCAATGTAGATGCAATGTCAGTGCAATGTCATTACAGTACAGCTTGAATTAGAATGTACAATGTCAGTGCAATGTAGATGCAATGTCAGTGCAATGTCATTACAGTACAGCTTGAATTAGAATGTACAATGTCAGTGCAATGTAGATGCAATGTCAGTGCAATGTCATTACAGTACAGCTTGAATTAGAATGTACAATGTCAGTGCAATGTAGATGCAATGTCAGTGCAATGTCATTACAGTACAGCTTGAATTAGAATGTACAATGTCAGTGCAATGTAGATGCAATGTCAGTGCAATGTCATTACAGTACAGCTTGAATTAGAATGTACAATGTCAGTGCAATGTAGATGCAATGTCAGTGCAATGTCATTACAGTACAGCTTGAATTAGAATGTACAATGTCAGTGCAATGTCAGTGCAATGTCATTACAGTACAGCTTGAATTAGAATGTACAATGTCAGTGCAATGTAGATGCAATGTCAGTGCAATGTCATTACAGTACAGCTTGAATTAGAATGTACAATGTCAGTGCAATGTAGATGCAATGTCAGTGCAATGTCATTACAGTACAGCTTGAATTAGAATGTACAATGTCAGTGCAATGTAGATGCAATGTCAGTGCAATGTCATTACAGTACAGCTTGAATTAGAATGTACAATGTCAGTGCAATGTAGATGCAATGTCAGTGCAATGTCATTACAGTACAGCTTGAATTAGAATGTACAATGTCAGTGCAATGTAGATGCAATGTCAGTGCAATGTCATTACAGTACAGCTTGAATTAGAATGTACAATGTCAGTGCAATGTAGATGCAATGTCAGTGCAATGTCATTACAGTACAGCTTGAATTAGAATGTACAATGTCAGTGCAATGTAGATGCAATGTCAGTGCAATGTCATTACAGTACAGCTTGAATTAGAATGTACAATGTCAGTGCAATGTCAGTGCAATGTCATTACAGTACAGCTTGAATTAGAATGTACAATGTCAGTGCAATGTAGATGCAATGTCAGTGCAATGTCATTACAGTACAGCTTGAATTAGAATGTACAATGTCAGTGCAATGTAGATGCAATGTCAGTGCAATGTCATTACAGTACAGCTTGAATTAGAATGTACAATGTCAGTGCAATGTAGATGCAATGTCAGTGCAATGTCATTACAGTACAGCTTGAATTAGAATGTACAATGTCAGTGCAATGTAGATGCAATGTCAGTGCAATGTCATTACAGTACAGCTTGAATTAGAATGTACAATGTCAGTGCAATGTAGATGCAATGTCAGTGCAATGTCATTACAGTACAGCTTGAATTAGAATGTACAATGTCAGTGCAATGTAGATGCAATGTCAGTGCAATGTCATTACAGTACAGCTTGAATTAGAATGTACAATGTCAGTGCAATGTAGATGCAATGTCAGTGCAATGTCATTACAGTACAGCTTGAATTAGAATGTACAATGTCAGTGCAATGTAGATGCAATGTCAGTGCAATGTCATTACAGTACAGCTTGAATTAGAATGTACAATGTCAGTGCAATGTAGATGCAATGTCAGTGCAATGTCATTACAGTACAGCTTGAATTAGAATGTACAATGTCAGTGCAATGTAGATGCAATGTCAGTGCAATGTCATTACAATGGCAGTGTAATGGCATTGTAATGTCAGTGTAATGTCATTGCAATGTCAGTGCACTTGCCACTAATCGGGTTACATCGCAAGGCATTGTGCAATGTCATTGCAATGTCATTGCAATATCAGTGCAATATGTCATTACGTTGTATAGGAAGATCTGGAGAGGCATTGTGGTTCGGAAAAATCATCCGCCCTAAGTCAAGTCAAGTAAGTCAAGTATATTCTAATTATGCGAGCTGTACTGTATTTCAATTGTTCATATTTATTACCTCCTCATCCCCTGAGCCTTCTCCTGATCCAGCCTCCTCTCCACCAGACTGATGCCCCTGCTCCTCATCTGATTGGGATTGATCGGACTGTGCTTCTCCTTCATCAGACATTGCTGTTTCATCATCTCCTGAATGAGCTGAGAATAAATGACAGTATTTAAAAGATGTTATCATTTGGGTTTCTCTGTCTTTTGTTAAGGCTAATGAAGTGAAATGGTTAGATTCCTGTCACCCGCCTGCATCAAGTTTTCTTATTCCGAAAAATGTTCATAATTTTTTGTTGAATAATCAATATCTGAAAGTTTTTGTGCAATAATCAAATGTTTGAGTACTTAAAATGTTGTAGGCCTACATATAAAAGGAACTTTGTGACTAAACTACCTCCCGAACTTCCTCCCAATGATAAATGAAGATTGAAGAAGGAATGACAAAAGTAATCATATTATTTGTTTTAAATGGCTACCTTGCTCGACTGTTCTTCTATTATATAGTGTTATGCAAGTCTACATGTACATGTAGCCATAGAAGGTCTCATATATATATCGTCGGTAAAAGAAAATTAAATTGGTTTGCCTTAAAGTTAGAGGTGTATAATGTGATCTTTTCAAGGAGATGCTCTCAATCCTCGAATTATTTTTGGAAGCAGATTTTCTTGCAAATTGATATTTTTGATCATATATCATAATATATTCTGAGTTACAGAGCGCTACAATTCCTAATTTAATTACCTCAAAATCATGGTTTTAGAGTGAATTTAAAGTGAAAAAATCAGGTTAACCCGACAGTTTATTTTCACTCTAAAACCATGATTTTGAAGAAATTAGGAATCGAATTGCCCTGTAACTTGAGGGCATTCCCTCCTGGAAAAGATCCCATATTGTACCTTTAAACTTCATTAGAAAATGTTGGTGACTTACTTTGATACTGATCATTCTTTAAGCATTTCAACATTTTTTGAAAGTACAGATGGGCAGATTTTACTCAATTGCGATCTAAAATATAAATGAAGACCCCTCCCCCGCCCGCAATGATGACCCTCCAACGTACATAATCACTCAAATTCATACCGCACAATGTTGATCATGTTGTCAGCAGCGGTTCCCTGATTCTGGGAAACCTACCTCCATTTCTTCAACGATACCCTTGAAACTTATTACATACAGAACCTTTTTTTGTAGGCCTAAACTCAAAAAAAAATTGCGCGCTACGCCCGCATTTCTTCACTCACAAAATATTGTCGGGTCATTTTCATTTCTCGCCCCATATGAATAACCTAGCTTCGCCACTGCCGTGTCATGTGACACACATTGAACCAATGAGATCGCCAGTAAAACCAATGCCTGCAGATTAAGTTACTGTAGGCCTATATAATGATGTTTTAGGTTGAACTCAGTCTAAAGTATTAAGATTTGGTGTTAACACATGAGTTACTGGTGAGAAATTGCAACGTTGAACTAAGAAAAAACCTGCAATAAGTGCTCAAAAATATGCAAGGAAATGCGTTCTTTTCAACCGTGAATTTCACAAAACTTCTGGCAGGGGGATACCCCCCTCGAACTCCCCCCGGGACACGCAAGCGTGTCCCGGCCGCGTATTTTCTTTATGCAACTATAATGGGATGGGATGCATAGACGACAGATTGCTACACGGAATAAAGCGTAGTAACACAATGGGATGCATCCCGTAATAGTTGCAGAAAGAAATAAAGCGTCCCGGCCAGCGCTTCGCGCAGGCATGGATAGTGAAATAATTATATCAATATTTCTAAAACACCCCCCTTTACAAAATCCTGCGTACGCGCGCGCGCCTGAAAGACACTAAAATGACGCAATGAAACGGCCATTGCCACGAGGGAAAAAAATAGGCTGACATATACGCTGCCCTCAAACATGCATCGCTACGTCGCGTTGTCAGTATATTACTATTACTACACACGATCGCGATTATTTTAAGATTCCGGGGACGTACCCGAATCACGGCGAACTGACATTCACTGTATAGACCTGCACGTTCGTTCTACACAGATTCACAGTGAATGGGGTAGAGGAGAAATTCTACAAATACAATTAAATTTGATTATCAGCTTAAACCACGGAAAGAGACTCCGATAACTAACACTCACTGAATTACGATTTGATTGTAGAATTTCTGACCTAGATAGGAACTTTTTGGGGTGAACAAAGAATCCTGGTTTCAAGGCGACTTGAACTTGAAAGAAAACTCCCGACCGACGATCAGGATCAGCGCGCTAGCTAGACCGCTCGGCCACCCACCTCTGCATTGTTGGAGAATGTATTAATGATAATCTTCTTCTTCTTCTTCTTCAGGAATACTGCTTAACGTCCCAAGAGTGGAACTTTCCAAGCAGGAAATGTTGTGCGATGCATGCGTTAGTTATTTAGTCCTTAATTTCTTTGTCTTTGGTTTGATAATGTTTCACGAGGTTTGATTTCAGCGTTTCCGGTTTGGTGATGTCAATGATGTTTTGAGGTAGTAAGTTCCAATCTCTTATCGTTTGGGGGACGAAAGAGTACTTGTGGCAGTCCTTTGATGACTGATAAGTGATGAATGCGTTGCTGTGTGACTGTCTAGTGCGCCGTTGAGCAGGTTGCAGGTATTTGTGGACTGGTAGTGCGAGGTGGCCCCCTATGGCTTTGTGCATTATTTGGATTCTGGCAATCTTTCTGCGGGTGGATAGCATATCCCATTTTAAGTCCTTCATTAACTTAGTGACACTCACTGCAAATTATGAGCGTTTAGATTTGGACAAACTGGAAGTAAACGCAAAACTACACGCAAAAGCAAACGCTTTTTAAGCCCATTTTATTTCATCCTCTCAGAAGTAAACACAAAAGTACACGCAAAACTAAACACTGAACTAAACGTTTCTTGCATTTTGCACCCAATGCGCCCAGCTTGTCATTTTGCCAGTCTGGCATCAGGCCATGCGTTATGAACTCGCCACCCTTAGCGTTACATCACAAATATTATGAATTTTTACACCAATTGAGTTTCAATTTAGAATATCTCCACAATTATCAACCCTAAACTAGCAAAAGTATACATTTTTGGAAAGCTGAAGACACAAGCAATCTAAATATACACATTTCAACTCATTATACAGGGTGACCTTGAAATTATACAGGGTGGAAAAAATAAATTCCGGATAAAAAGTGGGTTACTTAATGCATTGCTTATTACTAACTTACAGTAATAAACTGAAGGTAAACAATGTTTATATGGTTAGAGGATGGGGGAAGCCTACTGACTTTGGAGAAAGAAAAATCACAGTTGTTTGTTAATCTCAGAATACAGGGTGTTCCAAATTATGTTTTTTTTCTTTCTACAATTCAACATATTTTGAACTGAAACATTTTAGCCCTAACCCCAACTGAAAAAGTAAGTCCATATTTGGATTCCTTATCAAATTTCCCTTCAGAAAATGTATACTTTGACTATGATAGGATAAGTAATTAAAAAAATACAGCAACTTTTAGATTTTGAAGACATCCGCAATACTTACTACAGTGTTCAATGTGAAAACGGGTAGTTTCGTACGTAAAAGTTCGTATTTTATAGACTAAACCAATCATAAAGAGTTCAAAATGATTAAAAACAATTAGCAGAATTGTTTAGCTGTAAATTAAGACCAAAATCAAGTTTGTAGCCCCTGTAGTACTTTAGCAGTAGTGAATTTAATCAAGTTTACACACGCGAAACGCCCCGTTCCCATAGAGTTTATGTGTACCTCCTCCCCCCCCTCCTCCTCCCCCCCCTCCTCCACCTTGACGGGTCGCAATTCAACCAACCACAACTTCGTTAATTGAGAAGCTATATCGTTCATATTTACAGGTTTGTTAGTCATATTAATTAGCTTTTAAATGAAACCAAAAACATGACTATAGCTTTTTGTTTTGCTGAGATATGATGAATTAAACAGATCACAATTTGAAAATACGTAACAACACCACCATTTTTGGGTGGCGAGTTCAAAACGCATGGCCATCAGTGAATCATAATCAGCTTTGAAATCTCTTTGTGTGAGGATTTCTCTCTTCCCCCGTTGTGTAAATAAGGTGGTAGCGATCGGTAGCGAGTTGTCAACACCCACTGGCTATGCTTGCCTATTCTATTGTACTAGTGTACATGTATTTAGCTTTATTAATTATCACCTATTGTAGGTTTGCAGTAGGCATACACACTTTCACAGTACTTGGTATTTGGACAGGGTATCGCGGTACATTTATTGGTGAATATCACCAGAAACGATTGATTCTTCTATTGCTTGAGTGTGGATATACATGATGTACATACCCATGAATTTTGATAATATCCTAACAATGATTTAAAACGATGATATATTTTTAGTAAATTTACCGTACTTCCGTGCGAACAACTGGTAACATAGTGTTTGTTGATGCCAAATGTCTCACTCGGAACAAGGAGTTATCATAGTTAACGGGAATGGGAATGAAGATCTTTGAAAATATATTTGGCATTATAATGTACAATTATTTGTGTTTTGTGTGTCATATATTTTGTCATCGTGTACAATTTCTTGTGTTTCGCGAGTTATTTCTTGTGCATTATAACTCGTCATTTTCGTCAAGCCCACACACCGCCACCAAATGGAACCATTCACCGCCCGTATTTGCCGGGGTAGTTTGCACTCCACTCGTCCCGTCGAACCCGATGATGTTTTGGACGGGGGCTTTGCACAAATACAGTATTTGTCATTCTCTGTAAAATCTACATCATCTATTCCCCCTAAATTATCAATATTTTCATCGCAGTCTTCCTCAAAATCACTAAAATCGTTCGAAGAAAATTCCACGGCATATCGTGTGCGTCCATGTTGTTGTTACAAACACCAAACACGCAATGAACTATGGGTAAAATTGTGACGAAAGCGTAAACATTGGGTAACCAAACATTGGCAAAAGGACGGGTCACTCAGCGATCAATCGGGTCGATGAAAACCACTTGTCGGACAGAAGGACTCGTTCAGCACCTGACAGAGTTAGTTGAGTGGCTTCAGAAGTCGAGCCAACTCCAGTTAATATAATATTAATAACTCCTTGCTCGGAACAAATAACACATTTCTGTAAATCCAACATTATAAAGGTTATTTAGTTCTCTGCCGTTAATATGAAATATTCTGTCCAAAACGCGGTAAAGATTATTTTTTTCGTACATCAATTTAACCAAAATCAATTCATTTGTTTAAAAATGTAAACAAATCATTTTATTCAGTGAATTTCGCTTTATTTCGTATTAATAAAACGGAATACTAGTAAATACAATTTGGTTAAAATGACGTACGAAAAAAATAATGACGTACGAAAAAAATAATCACTGTCTGGAGGTAGACGACGCGATGTCCGTAGGCAGTACTGTCCGTGGGTCAAAATTATCCGAGAAAAAAATGTTCGCTCGCGGCGGCGTTAACGTGTAAATGGGAAATTCCCCGATCCCATGTAAACGATGTTGCATGCAAATTAGCACCGCGCATGTATTTATGGTAATTACCCCCTTTTATTTCTCCACGTGGAACTGTGATATTCAACTGGGAATAACATGTAGACCGGAGCATGAAGCTTCATGACCGGAGGGACGATTTAGTTGAGGTACAGCAACGAAATAAACATCGTTGAGATCTCGAGTTGCATGCAAATTAGTACCGCGCATCTCCGGGTTTTGGAAATAAATCGCCCAGGGCATGGCACGCTCTGATTGGCCAACAAGTTAAGTAAACATGTTATGGATACATAAATGATGCCTTATTTGGTCACAAGCATGTAACGAAACGAAAGTAATTTACATACAATTAACTTTATACACTCTAAGATAATAAATTATAGTTATTAATATCACACAATTGTTCTTTAGACACTACACACAATATTCATTTCAACTAGAAAAAAACAATATCAGAAAGTGCAACGGTTACAAATGGTAAGAGCACAATTTGACACAAACAAATAAAAAAAACGTCCGAAAAATAAACTAACCAACAATTTAAATATATCCACCCCGGCCCTCTTCAAATTGGCCCTTACCGCCCGCCCCCCCATCTCAAATTTTCAAATAAAATAATAACTAAACAGGCTTTTTAGTCCGTTAGTTTTGAGCTGTTCTTAAAGCCGCCACGGGGGAGGGGGGGGGGGGGGGGGGGGTAAATTGCCGAATAGGCCTATAAAGTTTAAAATAGTTCAACTAAATGTGATTTGTTTCTACTTTGGCAGTATACAAATACGGTTCACGCCAGAGAGCTGGGGATGGGGGGGGGGGGGGGGGCGGTGACACCATCAATATTCTAAGGGTGTTTATTTGCTTGCTTTGCTTATTGGTGCGAAAAACGGAACCCATGTTTAGGGTTTTCCGTACTAAATATTTTAGTATAATATTTTGCATGTTTAGGATAGCTAAAACAGGTAAACACCATTTGAAACCAATACTCCCTGTGCTATGTTGAAGAATATTCCAAAAGAGTTTGTGTTTTGACAAAATAACAACTCATGTGGGATTGACTTGATTTAGGTGTTCTCCGATCCTCACCTCTTCATAGCGCAACTGGTACATATACCTACCTGCCGGGTGAGGGCTAGCGCAAAAATGATGAACATCATTATTAGTGCAGTCAATCGTGTCCAAACCCGCTGCGAAATTTGAGATATTACCACAGCGTTATGCGAACCCTGTGTAAAACTGATGCGGACACTGTGTAAACCGATGCGGAGGTGCGTAAAGCGACGCGGGTGTAAACGATGCGGTATAAACCGATGCGGACTCAAAACCAATGCGGCCGGATAGTGTAACAACGTACATGTATGTAGCCCCAAATAGACTGACAAGTGTCTCACTAAATCGCAGTGGCTTATCCATGACACACAGTTTTAAAAAAAGAGTTTAAAAAAGGAGTCGCATTCTCACGCGTCTGCGCGTCCTAGACCTCTCACTTTCTAAATATAGTGACGCGTCAGGTTTCAAATTGGAAAGACTTGCGGGTCCCGATCAGTGGCGTAGCTGGGATTTTTTTCAGGAGGGGGCAAGATTTCTGAAATTTTCGTAAAAGGTTGCCCCAAATTTTTTCCAGTCACCAACTTGTGATTTTCACGTAAGTGGGGTGGGGTGGGGTGGGGGTGGGGGTGGGGGGGGGGGGGGGGTGGGGGTGAGGTCAAAAAAATTCGCACGGTCAAAAGAAAATCGCACAGTAAAAATCGCACAGTACATGTACTAATATACAATTTTGCCTTATATTTGACTATTTGGGCTGAATAAGCCCACACATAACCAGTACCCCGCACGCAATCTCGGTCTTTTATCATTTTTTTCCCCTTATTAATTTTTTTTAGAGGGGTGGGGGGGGGGGGGGGGGCACCGGGGGCATAAATGGGTTTTGGGGGCGGGGTCACAAATGTGTTTTTCCCGTCAGGGGGGGGGGGGGGCATTTGCCCCCCCCCCCCCCCCGAGCTACGCCACTGGTCCCGATCAAAATTGAAGGGACCCTGTTTTAATGTTTCATTATTCAAGCTTAACAAAACGGCTTCAGGAAATTGATGACCATTTTAGTCGAGTCGATTTTGAAGATTTTCACCACAGATAGTCGTTTCACACACATTTTTTTCTTCTAGAGGTTTCAAT